>JAABNY020000082.1:13660900-13676200 GCA_015164015.2 Brevimyrus niger
TTGCTTTAAGCCAGTGCTGTAAGCAAGTCGAACGCACCCAATGACTGGACTGGGGAAATAAACTGAAACGCGGACTTAATACAGAGGACTAAGGACAACAACCAGCGTGGCACACGGAAGAACCAGACGATAGGGGCAGGACAGGGGTAATATTGGGATAAGATCTTTATCGATTTGGAAGCCATTAAGAAAAAAATGCTCTTGTTTTATCCTGTTCATTCTGTGTTTAAATGCTTAAAAAAAAAATAGGTGTAATCTTGGGGAGCCGGGAACCAATTGATTGGTTTTCCATTATTTCTTAGTTAGGGTGACCAGATAATCCATGTCAGGGAGGACAGTCTGAGCTAGGACAGGAATTGTAAATTACCATTTCAATTAAAAGGACCTGGATTTCACTTGGTCAGTTTCCTATAATCAAGCATGTGTCACAGCTGGATGAGTCTTTCAATCAAGAAAACAAACCAGTCAAAGCACAAGAAGAGCTGAACTATTTAGCCCAGCACAGGAGCCTTCAATTTGAAAGTAGTTTGTAAAACCCGAAGTAGCTCAAAGTGTCCTCCCTGACATGGATTCTGGTCACCCTATCCGAAGTCCGGAACGGATTAAGTTCGAGAACGTAGGTAACACTGTTTATACTAAGCTCACAAAAGCGCAATTTATACCGCATTTAATGATAAGATTAGTTTCCAACCCGGTCAGCTCTCTAATCACTGTATCACCAGTTTAAGTAATCAATCATCCAAATCCAACTGGAGCCGAACTCACAAATAAAGTGTCCATTACTGTAAAATAGTATTAAACACAGATGGCACTTACCTAACATTATGATTCATGACTGACAAAGTAGAATGAAGGTTATTTGTAACAATCAGTTTAATTACGATTTTAACATGCCATATAGTTTGATTAATTAAATTAAAGGGCAAAAAAAAAGATTTACATGTAATTCCATTCTATACGTGCAGGAATAAAACCAAAACATGACGGGAGCCCACTGCTGTGGACCAACACTGTAAAGTGCATGTACTGTAGCTAACAAGCTAGCAAATCATCCGCGGAAACTGCCGTCAGAAATCTCCAAAGCGACCATAAAATGAGAGAATTAGTTACCTAAAATTATACGAGGGAAACTTCTTGCTCTCCTTCATAAGCATCCTATAAAGAGAAATCACCTGCGAACGACTACAAGACGCCATGTTTCTTAAAGAGACACAGCTTTCATTTTCAGAACCCCTTCAACTGAGTAGAGTTTATATTTGCCTGTGCTAAATTGTAAATGTATCTCTTTGAAAGAACTTATTTTGCTGGACATACTCTTTATATAAAACTGTACATGATTACAATCATTTATCATATTTGTTTTGTTAATTATATTATCTTAACACCTTCTCATTACTACGAAGCTGTTAAGGCATATACAAAGACAGCAGTATTGTTACTCGTTCACCGGCGCCGTGAGCAAGTTGTGTTTGTTATCGTTACACGCGAGTGTCATTTAGGCCGTCGTGAACAGTCTCGCAAAGCATATATATTACACATGGCCTATCTGCACCCGGCAATTTCATTTAGTAGTCACTCTTTGGAAATCAGAATAATTGCAATTTATAACTGATCTAATAATAATAATTAATAATAATATATAATGCAAGTTCGGTCAGTTTCTCCAATATTCTGCCACGTTTAACGCATGTAACACAACCTTTTTCTTTTTTTATCTTGGTAATATTACTCATCTCACATTTCAATATTAGTTATTCTGCCTAACTGCTACTAACATTGGGCAGTGGTGGCTTTGGGTTAGGGAAGCGCAACTGAAAGGTTGCTGGTTTGAATCCCTGAGCAGCAAGACACCACTGAGATACCTTGAGCAAAGTACCACCTCCAAGCAGTGCTCCCCAGGTGCTGAATTAGCTGTCCCTTGTGACGCACATGCATGATGGGTTAAATGCAGAGAACACATTTTTTTGTTGTGTGCTGTGGTGTGTCAACAATGACCACTGTTGTCTTAATTCTAAAGAAAAGTTCTTTTGTTTTCTACAATCACTTGTGCAGAGTACCCACAACCCTGAATAGGAAAATAAGCTACAGACAATGAATGGATGGATGGATGGACTTATGCAGAGTCACAATGAGCCCAGAATCTAAGACAGGGATGCCTTGGAGAGTATATAGTTATATCACATGGCACATGCGGAGTTAGCGATTTAGAAGTAACATTACACTTAAATCACGTGTCACTAGAAAATGGGATGATTAAAATTTGCACAAATACTGGCAAAAGACTCTGTGTCAGAGGCAGGGGGTGCCTGTAACAGCGGGAGGAGATATTTTAAAATATAGCCACCTTTTTCTTAAGTTAAGGGGTCTGGGCAACCGCATAAGGATCACTTGGCTGACTCTCGAGGGAGCTGTCCCAGGAACTCACTGGGGAAGACCAGGGCATGCCGGGGGGATTTTGTCTCCCACTTGGCCCGTGAAATGTCTGTCTGTGATTCCCTAAGAACAAGCTGGGGTCAGTGGCTTCGAAAAGAGAAGCCTGTTCTGATTGGCTGGCTATGCTTCCACCATGACCCTCAGGGGCAGCAGAGGACTGAAATGGGATAGATGGAACTTTTTAATCCCTTGTGTAGTATAATATAAGTCTCTGTCCCAGTAGTAAAGTTTCCTCAGTCCAGAAAACAATGTCTTTTGCCATAACCAATTTTATTTGTAGGTTGCAGAGAGCCTACAGCCTTATCTCAGAAAGCAGGGGGTTTTTGACACCCGGGCCTGCATGTCAGTCATATATACACATTCCTAAACACCACCCTCTTGTATCTGGGCTGCAGAAAGAAGTCAGAAATGCCAAAATGGAATTTAGCAGGGGCAGAAATCGAAACCTCAATTCTGGTTATTCTTCATGTGTCTGTTTTACTGGGGATGTAGAGTATTGTGCAAAAGTTTTTAGCGGTCAAAGAAAAATTTTAAAGCAATCTATGCTGACAGTAAGTGTTAGAGATGGGGGGGGGGGTGGATTCAGTTCTTTTGCGCTGTGATTCATGTATTCCCGCACTCACTCTGAAATTGATATTTTAAATGAATTTATAATTTATTCAGTAGAAACCGCTTATGCTTATCATGGTTATAGTGATCAATTACTTATATCGCTTAACCTCCAGCTCCCTGGGTGCCGCTACAGGTGGCTGCCCTTCGCAGAGAGCTTGCTCTTAAAAATAAATAAATAAAAAGAGCAAGTTGAGGGAGGCATAAAAGGAATTTTCCCATGAGGTACAATAAAGGATTGATTATTATTATTATTATTATTATTATTATTATTATTATTATTAATGTTATTATATGGATCAAAAAGAATTATTCCTGCACAATTACAGTTTAAATAATTTGCATATAGTAAGCAAGCAGTCTGCTTACAGTGCGGAATTAAGGCCTTTTAAACATGACAACTTATGTAAAGAATTAAAACTGCTAGCTATCTGAGGCTAATACTGCATGCACAGAAACCATGACGGGTAAAAGAAAAAAAAAACAATAATTTTCTCTTAATGACAAATATAGACTCAACAAAGCTTATGTTATACCTCTAAAAATGAGCCAACAGTATGCAGCAGCGGAAGTACAATAAGACAATAAGCACTTTGATGCAATGCAATGTGGTAAAAATCCCCTTATAAACCGATGGCACGGTCAGCTCTTGTAGCCCTGCCCCCAAGTGCCTTTTCCCTAGTATGATCAGCAGCGCCCACTGGCCACCCTCTTCCCCTTGTATTTAGTCTCTGCTCCCTGGGCTGCTGTGTGACTTAATGCACAGCGTGGAGGCTGGCAGCTCTTCAGTTAAGGGGTCGAGGCCCAGCCGCAACTGTTTTGCAATTTTAATTTCAGTTTGTTCCTGGTTTGATGTTTCTCTGTCTTTGATTTTGTTCTTGTTTGGTTTGCTGCACTTCTTATAAAAGCTCGGTGTAGTTTATGCCACAACAGCAGTAAATGTACCTTTTTTTTAAGTTCTGTTGTTAAGAAAAAAATATATTGTTGTATTTGAAGTTTTTTTTACATTGAAGTTGTTTAAATGCTGCCTTTATGGAGAAGGAAAATTATTTAGAGTATGTTCCATTTACCCATGTTCAGTTTAGCAGTATGGCTTAACTTTTTTTTTTTTTTTTTTTTAGGTAGTTCAAGGTTGTAAAATTCTAAAAAAGGAAAAAAAATGGGGATAAATTGTAGTATCAAATCTGAATATTTATGGAATTGCAATACTTACAGAATTGTAATACATATGAAATACATATACATATCGAATCGGCACCTAGGTATCGTGATAATATCATATTAGGAGGTTATTGGTGATGTCCATCCCTAATACATTTGCTCTATTTTACTGCTAGGCACAGTTTCACAATAGAATATATGCAAATGAACAATGGCATAATAAAAACTAACAAGAATTTCCTCTTTCTCAAAAAGTTACTGATATCTAGCTGGATGGTTGGACACCACTTCAGTTCCCAAACCTCTCCTCAGGGGCACCCCAGCCATTCTATATATTTGTTCAATTTCACAACCAGCATAGTTTATCCATAAATCTTATTTAGTTAAATAACTAAATGAGGTATTGATTAGCCAAAAATGACACAGGTGTGTTACATGGTTACTTCAAACACTGGGGGGACTTTAGAAGGGGTTTGAAATGGTTCAGCTTGACACACTTTGACAGACATAAAATCATAGTTTTATACCAACATGAAGATCATTTAAACATCATTTTGTTGGACTGGCTAAGAGTTGCCCAATTCCTGTCCTGAAAGGCCAGAATTCACAGTTTTCAGATTTTCCTGCTAAAATGCATCTTAATCAGCGAATTGGCAGGTTTAATGTGTATGTTTGAGTAGGGAAATATGCAAACTGGACCAGAATTAAGGAACTTTGACCAAAGAGTTTTACATAGTACTGTACTTATTTAGGCATGTATAGGGAGACATCATGATGTCATCTCACACTGTACAGTTGATCTATTACAAAGTTTGTATTCATCATGTCAGTGGTGACATTTCATTTTGCAGCAGTCTGTTGGATTCACAGTCAGCTTCTCGATATGCTGTCGGCCATGTAGGAATTGGACATAACCTCATACATATCTCACATGTAGATGGAAAATATTGCCCTTTTGGCATTTAGAAAAACCCCCACAGAAATCAATACCCTGCTTATGGCGTACGATCATGACAGTGGAGCGTCAAGCCCTGAGCAGTATCGGGGCCCGGCCGAGTCCAAGACCTAGTTTGTGGAGCTTTGGGGCCTCAAAAGAACCTAAACAGGGGGCATGATAAATGGACCTGTATCGTGCTGAGGTGCGGAATCAATTTGCAAGTGAAGGAACTTCAACCTACAATGGTTTTTTTTTTTTTTTTTTAGAACTGGGCTTGTATTACCACCAAAAAGTCTCTAGGGGGCTCTGGGTATTTTCATTGAACACGCCCACTTTAGAGCCATTAGCTCGCCTCATTTTTGAAGGAAATATTTGTATCCATCAGCCACATAGATCCAGATTGGTTTGTCTTGCAGTGTAATGTACCATGTGTCCATTTTCACTGGATAATTAATAAGAGGTTGCAGTTTGAGACTGGCATCCCATCCAGGGTGTCTCCTGTTCTTTGGGCTTACAGGACAGACCCCAAACTCATCATGATCCCAGATAATCAGTTAAGTAAGATGGATGACATTTGGCGTTTTCCCTCCATTCATCCTTTTTGTAATTTCTTCTGAAATACAGAATATCGCCGACACTGAATCCTATCTCTCATTGTATAGGGATATATATTTTTTTTAATTTCCTTCTTGATTTCTTGTTTTACTTTTTCTTCTGCGTCTCTCTCTCTCTCTGGGGGAACATTACTGATTGTCTTGCTGTTAGTGATCAATCAAGTCTGGCATCCCCGCTAGAGAAGGCTAGGGAGGATGTCCGCTGCTGGGTATTGTGGGACATCCGAGGGCATCCCTCCCTGCTCGTCTAGCTGAGCCTCTGCAGTGACCAAAGCAAGGGCTTTACTTTGGGGGCTTTACGTGCCCCTTCCCTTGACCCCAGCCTCGGACTCCGTGTGTTTGAAACGGGACATTTAGGCGCTAATCACAGATGTATGATGAATGTGTGGGGGAATATTATGTGTGTTGCAAATGATAGAGATGTTTGTGTAAATTATTCTAATTAAAATTAGTTGGATTTTTGTACAATTGTACAGATCGAAATTAATATTTTTGTTACAAATTAGGAATGATACATATTTGTTGGTCATGGGGAGTATACATTGTGTGTTTTATGAAAAATGTAATATACATGGAATATATCACTTGAATCGGATGAAAGGAAAGAAAATGCATTCAACAAGCTGTCATGAATCATAACAGCATTTCAGAAAAGCATGTAATTATGTTGCGGGCAGTTATCTGTTCATTTCCTATTCCCACTCTCTCGGGGAGCCCTCTTTACTGGTTTCCTGTGGTGATGAGGGATTAGACATCTTTTCTGGCATTTTTGTTGTAACCGCCCCAGTCTGGCCTGTCAGTTCTGTGCTAAATGGCATTTACCATGACACCTTCAACCCAAGCAAATGAGAGTAACGACCTTTATTTTTTAACAAGTTTAAAACAAGAACTTATGGAAAACCTCAGTTCTATTTGCTCTTGGCATATAGGTGGAGTCAAACCCCAATTTCCTCTCTCTGTATGTGTGCTGCCTGATATTTTCATGGTCTGGTCTTTGCCATGGTGGGCTGGCAGGCTGCTATTGCAGATTACCCAGCAGGCTGTGCTTTGCTCCTTATTAATACTAAACTCCATGTCCGTTCCAGTACCTTGGGTCTTTGTTTTTTCCCCCACATTTTTCCCGAGTTGATCTGCAGCTGGGGGCAGTATGGTGTCCAGCCGCTTCAGCTTCTGTTTCTCCCATGACACCCAGCTCCCTTCCATGCTGCAGTCAGCCCCTGCTGGGGGGCCCCAACCCCCAGCACTTTGGCAACAGAAAACCCATCTAATCCTGGGTATCGATTCTCTATAGCAGGGGTTCCCAAACTTTTCAGCTCACGACCCCCAAAATAACCGTGCCAGTGACTCGTGACCCCCACTACCCACGGAAGTGGTAAAAAATATACATATGTTGCGCGCAATGGTGCACACTTCACTACTATTAACTACTAATTTTTATCCTTTGTTGGTTATGGATAAAATGTTAATATAAAATGTTAAAATGTTGATAAAATGTTATTTCTAATAGTTTAAAAACAATATTTGATTTCTTGGAAATCATCTCGTGACCCCCCCCCCCCTCAATGTCTCACAACCCCCCAGAGGGTCGCGACCCCTACTTTGGGAACCACTGCTCTATAGTGAGGGAAGGGGGGGGGTGGATATCAACAAGGGTGGGTTTGTTGTATCAGCGGCCCCACTCAAAAATCACCTTGCCTCTCCCCACTGATCTGCCCTGCCTAACCTCCTCCAGTGTAGCTTTTGGCCTGTAGTGGGCCTGTTAGTGTGTAGTGTGAGTAGCGGCTATCACTATAAGCACAGCTGTTTGGGAGGTAGGTTATGCTGTCCTTTCATACATAAATCACCAGCGATCCCATACAGGTGGCAGGATCCACTCTGCCTCCCGTTAATGATGTCAGTTAATCCATTACCGGACACTGCTCGGGTGAAGGTCTTTTACGAGGACTACTCCTGCCAAGATGGATTACCCATCCGTCCGTCTTGCAGAACCGCTTATCCTGCGTGGAGTCTGGCTCCCTCCGCCCGGAACACGGGGAAAGACCCTGGACGGGACGCCGGGCCCCTGGGAAATGCTAATCCTTCTAAGCTGCTGTAGATGTCTTCAGACTGCAGAAAGCAACCAGAGTAACTTGAGAACCCACAATCCACTGCATATTTCACAAGAGTTTTGTATTTATAGGGGGAGTTTATGGAGTTTGGGTGCCGGTATGACTGGCTGTGGTGGAAAGTTCCAGTATTGGTGGCACATCCATGTGGGGGTTTAGGGGCTGGTTGCCTTTTGAGTCCAGTGCCTCACTCATCTCTGACATGTCATTGGGATTGGATGAAACATCGAGGAGATGCTGGTCACAGGCTGTGCTCCCACAATCCTCTGCAGTGTCCAGGCTCAGTGGCGCATTTAAAGAGCTGACGCCCACAATTTGGATCCGTTGCTGTCAGAGATACCTTTGTGGCGCCTTCCTCTCCTCCTGACTCCCACTGCTTTTCCATCCTCACCCCCTCCACTCATCCAACTGCAGTCATTCGTTGGCGGGGCCCGGCGACACAGCCCCGTGGAGTGGACAGGTACTGTTACCACTGTTTTCTATCTCTCCACCCACCATGTAAACAAAGCCATACTGGAGGGGCAGCAAGTTTTACTGCAGAGAAAAGAATCCTCACGGGGTCTGCTGTATAAAATCCCCACATGACCAGATGGCTGTAATGTGAGGTACCGGAGGAGGTGCCGTGGAGCTTCTAAAGGACAGGATATTCCCAGGGCTGCTCAGAGATACCACGGGATGATGCTCTCCTGTTAGCGTGTCGACCACGTGCGAGAGGAAGAGCATTGTTTCAGGGCCGCCAGTGATTCAGAAATAAGGACTCCAGGTTCTTTACACATTACATTTTCATGTCCCTTAAATGACTCATGCAGGTTTTGCAGAGGGAATGAGATTTCCCAGCACTATGGCGTCGGGGGTCTTCCCAGCGTTGGCGGTCTTTGATTATGATCAAAGGCGGTGCTGCCGCGTCCCCCACGCCTTGGCCCCACCCCGGCAGCCTGTGGCCCGCGAGGCTGGCGCTCCGCTGACAAGCTTTAATTAACCGCGCAGAGTGGCCGTCTTCACTGATGTATAGCTGTGTCCCCATAACCTTTTACACAATTAAAGCTACATTACTGCTGCTATACGCCCTTGCAGTGATTCCTGGGTTCAGTCTGGATGCCATTTAGAACAATCATAAGGAATCTGTGTTTGTGTGTGTGTGTAGGTCTGTGAATGCAATCAAAAAATGCCAAAAGTCTCATATTTTGTTTGGGTGCTTATGGTTAGGTTTAGGGCTGGGTAGTAGTTAAGGCCATAGTAATATGCACTGATTTATATTAGCATGCAGTGTGTTTTCAGTGGGGTGGGGGTCAGGATGCTCCTTTGCAGTGATAAAGTGGCAGACGTGAGAGAAATTCCGCATTGTCCTCGGAAAACCACACCTAAAATGGGTAGGGACTGCAACGGTGCCGCAAGCTCCGCATAGATACCCCCCCTGGGGTGTGGGGGGTTCCAAACAGAGCGAGAGCAGCCATTCATCCCTCTCGAAGCCCAGCCCCAGTGCTTTGGCATCTGCTCCTCCAATGGACTCGCAAGTTCCGTCCAGGATTGGTGGCCAATCAGGGAGCAATGTTCTGGCAGGGCCTTTTGGACCTCCTGAATGAAGGTGGACTCTAACGGTACCCAGGAGCAGCGCCATTCAGCGGTTGGGACAGAGCGGTCCCGTCGCTCGGGATTAAAGCGCCGTGCTGGCGCTCTGCTCCCATCTGCTCAGGAAGCCCCCCCCAGCCCCGCTGGGCTCACAGCCCGCCCCCCTGGCCCGGCCCGCCCCCATTCAGAACACGGCGCTGCCGGACCAGCGTGGGCGATTGGGCCTTCCTCTCTATGCTCAGGCCTCAGCCCAACCATGCTCTCTCCACGCCTCTAAAAACCACCTTTTGGATTTATTTATTTTTATTAGTATCTGCCTATTTATCTAGCTTATTCATGTGATATTTTACCAGTGAAATATGCACATTTTTATATTCTTCACCCCAGTGTTGTACTTATTTCATATTCCCCCAATAACTTTTTATTATCTTAATATGTTATACTTTTTAAAATATTTTATATTGAAATTGTTACATTTGAAGTTGTGTATAGTCTGCAGCGAGGGGTGGGTTTGTTTTCTCTGGGGTGTTAATTGCCGTAAGAAAAGGAAGATATGTGCCGTAAGTCCAGGGTGATGCCTACAGGTCCTTCGCCCACGCGCACGATTGGTCAACCGCCCCCTCGACTCCGCCCTCTGGACCTGACCCCGCCTCCCTTGCCTTTGAAGCAGTTTCCTGTTCGTCGGCTGAAGAGGCTGCAGCTTCATCCCTTCTTTGGCCCGCTACTTGCTTCTCGCCTGCTAGCTCGCTACTCGTTCAGTTTGCTTTTGTATGACTGCTCGTGTATGACTGTTTTGTTCCAGACTTCCGATCTTCGCCTAATCCCTTACTGTACCTTCACCCTGGATTCGACTGACTGCTTGGTTTTGAACTTTCGCTTGTGTACTCCGACTTCGCCGTCTCCCCTCTGGATACCTTTGCCTCTGCCCTGTCTTTGTGTGTTCTTCTAGGTGTGTGTGAGGAGTGTCTGCCTTTTTGTTTATTCGTCAGCGTGGGGATTATTGTTTGTTTGGTTAGGGAGCTAGGCTCAGGCATTGTTGTTTCGTTTCACCCTTTTTGTGTCACTTAGACTTAGCTGGCTTGTTGTTATATTCGGTAGAGGTGCTTTTGTCTGTTTCTTTGGCCTTGGTCACTCCTGACGTTCGTTACACCTAGTGTTTGTACAGCGTCTGTGAGAAACTACAAAAAACTATAGGTATGTCCCGTGTTCCCTTCTCCTAGCTCCGGCTGTCCTGTCCTTCCCAATCCCTCCTTCCCTTTCACTTTGTTGGGGTCCAACCCTAGACTGGAGCGTAACAAGGGCCCCATTCAAAAAGCCACCCCCAGTGTAGTGACAATCTGTGGCCAGTAGGGGCCACATAATAATGCGTGGTCTGAGTGGGGGTACACACCTCCCCTGGCCAAAGGACGAGTAGGCTGTGGTTTTCCGGTCCACGATGTGTGTGAACGTGATGATTGCCCACTGTGTGTGTGCCCTGTGATGGGCTGGTAATCTGTCCAGAGTGGTCCCTAGCCCCTTTTGACCCTGGCCAGTGTAAGTAGTTAGGATGGATTTTGGTGTGAGTACAGTCATGTCATTGTAGTCATGCCTGCTGTGAACATTCTGGCCTGATTTCCTTCACAAGCTGCCCTGTGAGTGTCTGTGAGTCACCATCCATCAGTGCCACGCTACCAGACGAACGATGACAGGAAGGACAGCGCTAGCTTTGGGGAGTCTGACTGCGGCCTGTCGCAGAGAAGTGCTTTCCTCCGGCCGATGGGCCGACATGGTGTGTATGTGCATTCATACTCACACAGCATTATGGGAATGACATAGTCCATGTCCTGCAGAGGCTCCCGGTGTCACGGATTAAGCATCCACAGGTGCCACAGGCGGCTTTGGAAATTGTCTGGCTTCCTTTGAGCTGAGTCAGCATCAGAGCTGTGACTCGGTGCTTTGTTTGGGGGGGCGGGGGTGCATTGTTTGGGCCAAGGAGAACTTCATCAAGAAACCCCGATGAGTGCATCATGAGCTGTTCTGTCCAGCGGAGCACTCTGTGACCCTTGGCTCGAGCTGGACATGTCATCCCAAGCTGATTATTAGTATTATGCTAGAATTTTCCAACTCAAGCGAGTGCCATGGCAAATGGGAGCTGTTAACTCGTAAAATATTATACATTCTCGAGCTCGTAAGAACAGAGGATGTTTGCCAAGAGCAGATCTCTTGAGGTTGTCCTTGTTCTACCTACCTCATCTTCCAAAGCTGTGAAAATGCAGTTCAGTCTGGTGAACGTTTATGTGTTTTTTTTCTCCCAACCATACTCACCCTGAAGCACTAAAAGACTTAAGCAGGACGGCACTGCAGAGAGGCATAATGTCCATTAATGTTATGCAGCTATAAAATTCTTCTTATGCGGCGGAAAAAAATCCTGGAGGCAATGGAGGCTTGGAAACAAAAAATCAGTAGTTAAGGGCTAAAAAAGACCCACCTGACCTTATGGAAGTCCGAGTGTGGAGATTACCCTGGAAATGTGGCCTTCTGTGGCGCCCTCATCTCAGCCAGCAATGGTCAGTAGGTCAGCATGTGGCATGGCGCAGGGTCCATTGTCTGGCCTGAGGTCACGGTTGGGGCTCTAGGTTGTATCTCTCCAGTTGAAGGTCAGACTCAGGCAAGGGGGTCTCTGTATCCATACTGAAGCGTGACAGACCTGTGTAACGGGTCATGATGGCAGCAATAGGGGATTTTTCTCAATTCTAGCAGCAGTGCTGGAGGTAGGTGCTGCAGCTTTGCAACTCAATGGCTATGGGTTTGAATCCCACTCGGTTGTTTGTTCCATCGATTTCTTCTTACAGTCCGGGTGAATTAAAATAGTGTGTGTAACTTGTCATGACTGGCATCCTGTCCCATGTTCCCCCTGCCCACTGGAGTTAATCATGCGTTTCCATTTGCCCTCGGAACTCGGATTTCGAGTTGGAGTCCACGTTTGGAAGCCGGAAGTGACGACATGCGTAGCTCCCGCTTCTCGGAGATCCGAGAAATATCTCGGATAACGCAGAGGATCCCGAGTTCAGACCCCTAAATGGCTGCGCCCTTTATCAACAGAAGGGAAAGCTGTAGTTTTATCCTGTTTTAAGCACTACTTCTCATTTATGGCTCATTAAATCAGTAGCACACACCATACCGTCCAACTTGTGGATGTGTTGCTACGGAGTTTTATACGTGAAGCACCGCGCATAATGTGTTAGCAAGTGATATTGCTAACAATGGCTACCAATTAACTGGTCTAGAATATTTATACAAAAATTTTCTTTCTAAAGGCAAAGTGAAAAGTGTTTGGTTGAGAGGTCACCAATCAGACTGTAGAGGAGGTGAGTCCAAGAAACTAGAGGAGGCGGGACAAACCAATCAGGTGTCTTGGTCCCATCTCCTCTAGTTGCTTGGACCCACCTCATTTACAATTTGTTTGGTTATCTTTCTGATCCAATCATTTTTCGCTCTGCCCTCAACTATTTTGTGTACAAAAAATCTCCCACAAGCCGTCCCCACATGCTCTCTGCCATAGGGTCCAGCCTCACTGCAACCCAGTCCTGGATGAATGGGCTAAGAATCGACCGCATGAAGCCAAATTTCATTGTCAACTTAAATAGTGAGAGCAAAAGGGCCAAGCTTCCGGAAACTTGGACCTCAGTAATTGCAGGCTTTGCTGATCCTTTCTCATAGTTATTTATATCTTTACTAAATGGCCAGGTGCATGCTGGGATTGAGCATGTGATCTAGGTGGGTGGGGGGCTCTTGTTAATCTTATGGGTATAACCTTTCAGTTCCTTATGAGCTAAAAGGAGGATTTGGCGTCTCCTCCAAGTGGAGGGAGGCGTGTACAGACTCACGTGATGGGCTCATATTCCGTGCCTCGTTTACGCCTCTAATTGAAGAACAGGGACAGTCTGACACTGCAGCATATTACCTGGCTGTGGAATCCTGTCCTCTGCTTAGTCCAGGAGCTGTGAAAATCCTCCTCAGCTTTGTGGTGCTTCTGAGCTGCAGGAAGCCCGTCCTGGATATGAAGTCAGCCGATAGGTTAAAGGACTGGTAGGACGCTTAAGTATAGGATGATATTTCAGGAAATTTAACCATTTTCAACAACTGTGCTCTTTGTGAGCCAAGGATTGCAGCAGTAAAGTCTATTTTATAATGTTCTAACCTCTGACCAAAAAAACAGGTGTAGTTTTTACATCTCTTGAGAGTATAGATAACTGGAAGTTGCTGGGAGCTGTGGTTTGCACCAGACTGGATCTCTTGAGGACGGATGGCTTTGATGGACAGCACCTTCTCCATGATGGACGTGTCCTTGTGTCACTGCTGAGGTGACTGTGCTGGACGCTGCTGGGGCTCCAGGATGAAAGCTCCCCGCCAGCTGGCTGCTCGCTACCTGTGGGCCGCTACCTCGGCCCTGGGGCTTCAACTGCACCACCTGTGTGTGTAAAACAGAGACAGGGTGGATCAAAAGATGTGACCCACAAAAAGAGGTCTGGGGTGTTTTGCGGGAACTTTCTCCACAAGGTTCCGGTACAAATCCAGGCTTCCAGGACACTGGGGTCACAGTCTTAGAATTTATGGTAATGTGTCACACTGGAGGGGTGGAATTGAAAGTGAACTAGACTTAGATCTGCATTTTTGATGATGTTTATATACTTATTATCCTCTGACCTTTCTGGAACATCCGACAGTTCCTCACTATTCTATACTGCCAATCGTGTTTCTGTAAGTTTCCAGCATCTACAGTGACGCATTAATCCCCCTTGCAGTGGCATGACAGGTCATGCCGTTTAACGGCATGTGTGAGCTGAGCTCTGCGCTCAGGAAAACAGGTCGTCTTGTGTTGCTCCTGTGTTACATCAACGGGTGTCTCTCCGCCAGAGTGGGAACTCGGAGAAGCCAGCCCCCCCCCCATCCCCCGCCCACCCCCTCCCCCCAGTGGTCTTCCCGACCCTTCCGGCGTTTCCCCTATCTCCTCTCATGTCACGCTTGTGTGCACAGAGCCGCCCTGACTGTGCAAAGACGCCCACACACACACAGACAAACACACACACACTGACACACACTAACACACTGACAAACACACACACACGGCGACAAACATTCCAATACATACGCACAGACACGCACACACATACACACATGCGCACACACACCCGGACCAGTCACATACACACCGACATGTACACATGCACCAGCACACTCGCCCAAATATGTACATACACACACACACACAAGCGCACTTACACATACCAACACACACACGTACACAAGCCGATACAGTCACATACGCACCGACATGCACAGCACATGTGCACACGCACCAGCACGCACACGCAAACATGTACATAAGCACACACTGACACACACACAGACACACAGACTTGTGGTGAGCAGCCAGTGTTTTTTTCTGGACGTTGCCATTTTGTTATTTTTGCACCTCCTGTGTTGTCCCCCGGGTGGCGCCGCCTGTCTCTGCCTGGGAACAGGTGGAGGGCTCGTCCGGGTGAATTTTCTTCCCGTCAGAGCTGGAGCCTCCTCAAGGAGAAGCTTCAAGTTCCTCAGAGTAGTGGCTTCGCTGCTCTCCTCTCCTCTCCTCCCCTCCCCTCCCTCCCTCCCTACCCCCGTCTGCCTTGCGTTTTTCGCCCTGTGGGCCCTGGCGTAGTCATGGCATGGACTCTGTAGCTTTGCCTTGCTCTGGAGAAATTCGCCCCCCCCTTCAGAGTTTTACAGTCTGTGCACCCAGAGTCTATCGCCATCGTGTCACTACGGCTGTTTTAGGAGGGCTGTAGCCTCCTTTGCACCCCCCCCCCCCCCCCCCCCACACCACCAAATCTTATTTCACTCAACGTAACTA
>JAABNY020000082.1:13695364-13707865 GCA_015164015.2 Brevimyrus niger
GAAAGTGTCCCTCATTTGGGGTTGAGAAAGTTGGCAACCCTGCTTGTGTGTGTCCCTGTCTGTGAGTGTGTGTGTGTGTCCCTGTCTGTGAGTGTGTGTGTGTCCGTGACTTTGGTCAGTTGGCTGGGCTGAGATCTTCAGTTCCACATGCATTCACGTGTGTTTTATTGCCTTGTCTGCAGCATTTGCAAACTACCCCAACACTTTTGATATAGCTAATTTTAGGTGTATAATGGAATAATGTAGATTTGCTGTAAGATGTTTTTTGTGTGCATGACAGTCAGAAAGCGTGAGTGTTACACCAGATGCGTGAGAGTTGGCAGCCCTCCCTTGAGGTGTGTCTCTGCATATGGACCAAATGTTCCCATAATGTGATAAATCCTCTTATTTTTTTAGCTTGTGAGGACATTTTCAGGTACCCACAATATAAACCTCAATTTTTATAAAAAATCTGTGCCAAAAGTCTTGTATATATATTCTTTTGGTCACTCATGATTAAAGTTAAGATTTGGTGTGGATTAGAGTTATCATGGATAGGAATAGGGTTATACCCTTAGAAATGAATGGAGAGTCCCTGCAGCTAGGACTGCATGTGTGTGGGAGTGTGTGCCTGATGGAAGCAGTGTGGTGGGTTTCTGCAGCGTTTTCTCAAACCCCCTACATCTGCCTGCTTTTCATTGACAGCTTCATTTTAGCAAACGTATGCCTGTCCTCCAGCTTCGTTTAAGATGCGCAAATTAGTGGGGGAAAAAACTTAATTGCCGAAACGCGGCGGCTGTCAGAAGAGTCGGCTGCGTATTCCCGCCTCCCTTCGCGATGAGTCATGTGCTGTTGCAGAACGTTTGGGAACTCCCAATCAGCATTCAATTAACAACTCTGTTAAACCAAATTAATTACCAAAACAATACATTAGGACCAGTAAGCCACAGGGGCACAGGGTACGACACACTGAGCTACAGCGCCGTGAAGCTGTGCCCTGCTTTATGTCCTAATATCCTAATATTTTAAAATGTGATATGGTGGTGAGATGGTTGGGAACAGCTATCTTAATGCTGTTTGTAATCAGAGCATCGGAGTGGAGTGGATTGATGTAATCGGGATAACATTTGTCCTGCGATTGGAGATGTTCCTGGTTGGACTGGACATTGTGCTCCAGGTATGTTAGGCTGTCACATGTTATCTGGAGATTGTGTTTGCCTTGATAGTGCTCGACTCTTCTGGTTGAAAATGGGGAGACGCCATCTTGATACATCAGCTACGGGAAAGTGTGTAGTTCTATGGATTAGGGCGCTCCGCCTGTGATCAGAATGTCAGTGGTGCAAATTAAATGCTAGTAAGGTGATGTCATGAAGGCGCTTAAGCCCTAAACTGCTCAAGGGGCTGTCTGACTTCATTTTCTCACATGTATATCTTTTTGGATAAAAGTGTCTGCTAAGTAGATGTAATGTAAATTTTGTTCTAAAAAATCTGCAATCTTCCGATTGGGGACGAGACGTCACGCCCACCAAAGCTGTCACACCCGGGAGGTTCCTGTTGCCGAGGTGATTAAGCGGCCAGGGATTGACTGGTGTGCTTTTTTCGTCTCCGGATGTTTCCTGGACTGGCGTTGGGAGTCCCCGAGGAGGCCAAGAAGGCGTTGAAGGCTGGGTGAGGACACAGAACAGCATGCTTGTAACACCTTGGCCTTCCGGTGACAACAGTCCACCCCGCGGTGGCCTGTCGCTCTGGAGAAGCCTCAACCTCGGCCTTTGTTAATCCTGTTTTCAGGAGCCTTTAAGGGTCACCTGCTGAGCTATGTGTTCCTCCAGGCCACCTGTGGTGCTAGACACGCTTTCTGAAATTAATATAAGCAGGTAAAGAATGGGATTAACTGATATGAAAGCACGAGTCCGCTGGGCATCAGCGATGTATCTCATCCTGGCCTCATCACCCCAGATTTATGTTTTTCCAGATGAAGATGGTTAACTCTACACTGGGGACCCAAACCTGAGCTTCTCCAGCATGGCTGTGGCAGTGCACAATCACTCTGAATTTACTGTGTATTAACTATATCTCCCGTACTGCATTAGAATATGGTGGGGCGTGGCCATATCACAGAGAGTCAGGTGACCCCAATTTTCCATACTGATTGGCTAAAGCCCATCTATTGTCTGTGACTTTTTATATGAAATGATGTATCCTGCTCTCGCGCTTTCAGATTATTTTGGGTTTATCCTTGCTACACTTTTCATTTCCTTTCTTATCAAAGTGGCTTTTATTCGTCCCATTTTGCTGTCGGCTCCAGCCCCAGCCAGCCCCTGAGAAGGGAAACCCCATACCTAATAAACCGGCAATTCTGCTCATCTCCATGCCTGGAGGGTCTGTCTACCCCACCCGCCCAGAGACATCCTCACAATTGGCTGTTCATCATCTGTTATCGTGCATATTTCCTAAGCATTCACTCCTGCATAGGATATTTCAACTGAAGCCATCTGTGCTGTAGGTGGTGGGAGGGGGGCATCCCTCACCACACCTGCATCAATAAGACAGACTAGTGATGTCATACCTAAAGCAAAGCAGGCATGAGCATTTTTTTTTGTCATGTGACACCAGTACCCTTCTACCTGGGAGAGGTGAGTCCCACTGAGGCGGGGCTCCCCTCCCCCTCGATGACATCAGCTTGTCAGGCTTCTCTCTCCCAAGGATCAGGCTTGCCCGGGGATCTCTATTCCTCCAGCATTATGATTTTTGTAGCGGCTTCTGTGCTGATATCATTGCAGGTATAGTCACATGATCCCCCCCCCCTTCACTGCTCTTTTTCTATACGTGCACCCGCATCGCTTACCCCTTCCTGCTTTGCACAGCGTGGGGGGGGGGGGCTTTCCCGCTTGCTCACACCATCCCTGGCTCTGTTGGACGTGAGCAGACCGTGTGATTTTTGTCTTCTTCATCAATGCCTGGCGCACAGTGTGACGTGTGCCAACCGACATGTGCAGGAATCAATAATTCATTAAAAACGCAGCTAAAATGAAATAAGGAGCAGAGACTGAGAGGGGTGGGAGGTGGGGGGCGGGGCGGCTGCATTTCCATAATGGGAAACAGGAACGGCGGTTTATCTAATAACGCGTACCCCACGTTCCGGCTCTGTAATGCTCATGTAATTAATTTTCGGGGACAAAAAAAAAAAAAAAAAAACAGATCAGAAGGTCCAGAAGCTTCTTGGCATCTCACACGCTTTTCCCGTCCTGCTTGGGGTCTCCCATGTCCCAGAAAAGTGAGTCCCAGAGCCAGCATCTTAAGGTCACATGGCAGCACTGCTTGCGAGACTCTGGTATGACATCTGAGGCTCCCCCAAACCCAGTGGGAGTTTTCTGAGCTAGTTGGGGGGGGGGGGTGATTTCACCCCGCTGCACAAAGCCCTGAATGAAGCTTTCACTTTCATCACTGCCCTCAGTGGCTCGAAGGCTGAATTAATAAATGCCTTGTGACGGGTTGGCGCCCTGTCCTGGGTTATTCCCTACCCCGTGTCTGCAATGCAGAGGTGGAAATTTCCAGAAAAAAAGATTTTGTTTCAACCAATTAGTTGAACGTCATGTGATTAACTATTTAGGCTCAACTGGTATGTTAGTACTCTTGATCTGGATTTTTACTTTTTGGACCTGAAAATTCCACCTCTGACCATAGCTTCTGGGATGGACTGCATAGAACAAGTGGGTACAGAAAATGGATGGATAAAAAACTAAACTGATAAAATCAGCAAGTAAAACGAGGTACAGGACAGTAGACAAAACTGTCTTAAATCATTAATACTGCATAAACTCATTTGTAGTCACACTCTTTTTAAATGCTAATTATTAACCTCAAACAGGAAATGAGTTAAATTGTAACAATCTAAAAGCTCTTTATTGTACCTTTTTAAATCCGGACTTAATGTGTTATGGCAGATTTTGTTACCGCAGTGTCTGTGAGTCAGTGGGTATAGAGATGGGTCCTACACAGTACTGGGCGTTTAATTCGGCGCCGTGGCAACCGCGAGCCCCTCCTACCAGTGTAATCCACCCCGGCTCGGACTCGGGAAGTGGGACAGAGAATTCTACCCCCCAGAAGCACGGACAGCTGAGAGAGGAGGGGAATCACGTGGATAATAAAGGAATAATTACAGAGGGACGAAAGCGGGAAAACTCACTGCAAATCCAGAGAAAATTTTACTTTTTGAAGATTCTCGTTTTACACATATTACACGTATTACACATTATTAATATGCAATAATGGATTTAATTCAACTGGGCATCTATGAATATTACATAATATCCATCTTCATGGTTCAATCTTCATTTCCACCGAAAAATAAACGTATTAATTGAGTCTTTCTGGTTGAATGAATGAGCGAATGGAGTGGGCGTGGCTCCGTGAATCCAAGCGCTCCACGCCAGCACGAGCTCCTTGGCTCATTCTAAGGAAGAGCCCGATTGTGTCAATGGGATCCGCAGTCCAAGAGCTCCCCGAGGAGTCATGTGAGCACGGTGTTGCCCTAATGCCTGTCAGGATTCACTTAAAAACCAAGGAAACCCATCAATAAGGGGCAGTTAGCCTGAGTTACGGCTGCCTTTTTATGACACGTACACAAGGACTCCTTTTTTCGGTGCTGCTTTTTGATTAGTAATAAATCATCTAGACGGGGCTGTTAACAAGCCCGCGCTAGCTCTCCTCCCCTCGTGGTTTGGCTCCCGTTCCCGGCCGTGTCAGCGGTCGGAGTTTCTGCTCCATGAAACCTCTGCGAAACCGAAGGACGGGGAACGACTCCTGCATGCAGCGGTAGTGTGAGGAGGCGGCCACACAGGGAGAGAGGAGTCGCTGCCGGGCGTCAGATCGGCATGCCCCCCTCCCCGGCCGATGGGCTGCCTTAATTGCGATCGGAGGTCCCTGCGTAATCCGCTTGACTGAAGCCATCGCATGTCACCGGAAGTTGGCAGGGACGGTGGGGACCTCCAATAGCTCTAATGACAGGACTCTAAATGATACAATTAACAAAATTAAAATGGCTCCATGTTCTCCATCTAATTGTAATGACTTTTGCTAACGGCTTCGGGACGTGCTGGTCTTCTGACCGAGTGATGCTTGGGGATCTGGGGAGAGGCGATGAATTTTCCCGTCAGGCTGACGAGGGGGGACAAAAATGCCAGCTCTTTCCAATTAGAAATAAGACGAGCCTCTGGTGATTCTTCGTACCGCTCTTGTGTTTTTTCTGTTCATACAAAGCCTTTAATTAATGATTATTTTCTCCACTCATGCAGGGAGGCGTTCTGATTTATTACTGTGGCTCTGAGGAGATAATAGATGAGAACTTGACCATGTTTGAGTTTCTGATTTGGTCTTCACCATCACACAACACGTACATTACTTTCACATTGCTATACAATTACGAAATACCACATGCAGAATATTTTTATTCTATATGTTTGACTAGGAGTGCACAGATGCTCTATAGCACACGTTGGTGGTAAACAAAAGAATCTTGACTCTTGTGGACCATCCTAATTACCTTTGCTGTGCATTCGACAGCGTACACAAAGACATTAGGTTACATTCATTAAGTCGCTAAGACCAGGCTTCGGCGGTTTTGCCAAGAGAATATAATTTGTGGGTTATGTGTATTTATAGACCTTCTGATAAATACATTTATAGAAAGAGATGATTCCAAGTCTCCGTTTAGGCAAAGATGATTAAACACGTCACTGGGGGATTGATTACATGTATGTCTGTCTCAGTTAGGAGGTGATTACATGATTTGCCATGGAGATAAGCATGTTTCACAGAAGGGGGATTATTTGTGTGAATGGAGAGGAGCATTAAGTGTCTCACTAAAGGAGTTTAAGTCAAAGCCATGTATATGTCACCATGGAGATGATTACACGCTTTAACAAGGTGATGATGATGATGATATTTATCCCCACAGGTGTTGCACCATAGTGTGGGACTCTCATCTTCTGTGTGGTAAATGTCCATGTATAAGTAAGCTCTCTGTTCTCGTGCTCAGACTGGAGGAACAGATGATGACTTTTACCGTATCCATTTTGCAGTGCCACCCGTTACTGTTTCAAGATGAATAATTCCTGAAATGTAGGGGGGGGGGGGCTGAAACCCGATTCCCATTCCTTCTCCCTCCCTCCACCCTTCCAGCTCCGCTCCCTCTTTCCGCAGCACCTGCATCTTCTCCCCAGAATCTATGTGGCCCTTGGGTCTCATTTTCCCTTGAACCTCCCAGAAGGCACCGTAAGGCATCTGTAATGGGGAGGGGGGGGGGAAGGGTGCCACATTCGCTGAGGGGGAGGGCTTTCCATGAGTCCATCCCAACCTGCTACCGCTAAACAAGTGTAATCGCGGCAATTAAATTTCCGTTCAACTGGAGCAACTCTGAGCATCGCAGACTTCGGTCCACGTGATGCTGGCAGATACAGGGCGGGGGGGTTTTGGGAATCCAGGCCACCTGAATCACACGATACCCTGTGTGGGGCCAGTCCTCTCGGATTCTGTTTGGGGGGGGAGGGGGTTGATAGGTGTTTTCCTCCAGTACAGCAAGGGCTGTGCCCGGTGTGATTAGAATCTGTTATTCTGAATCAGAAACTATCGGAGTTCACGCTTGAGGATTTCTGTCAGCATATTAACAAGATACCAGCCAGTCCTCTTTTGCTGCTTTAATTACAACCATCCACTGCAAGCTGAGGCATTGGCTTCTCATTTTACACTGTTCAGCTACACGTTTCTGGAAAACAACACTTTTTAATTATTCTCAATTTAGGCACTTTTTTCCCCCACAGAAGCATGTTGGCAGGAAATAAAATCTGTCTTTAATAAGGCTGTCAGGGATGAGCATGAAGGGGGATTGTGGCTTTGCTGAATCAATGGTAAGAGGGGCAGCTGGCTCCCCCCACCGTGCTCACATTTCAGGCCATTGATCTCCAAGACGAGGCAGGAATGGGGCCTAAAAAAACAGCCCTGGATTATTAATGAGGCGGTATTATTAACGGTGCTGCATTACTAATTAATTTTTGAACTTCACACGGGATTCCGGTTTCGCTGGAATGTACTGGGCAGCATTTTTTAAACAAAATGGGACAACTACAATGGCTGATCAGGCACCACTGAAGACATCATTATACCAGGGGGCAGGGCTACAAAATGATGGGATTCATTAGACGATGTGCGATGCTGCTCCTGACCCTTGGCGTGTCGTGTTAAGCCGCTCACTCTTGACATAGATGAACTATTTAGTGACGCCTACATGTGCTGGATTGAGTTTTGCATCCCAGCGATGTAATCCACATGATTTCTGTTAATAACATCTTAGCTGTTTTAGACCAAGAGCTTCTGTCGATCTGGTTAGATGCTTCAAAAGACACTTTTAAATTTGTTTCCTTTATTATGCAAAACTGAACTATTTTTTTTAACATTCAGTATTGCCAGGTTGGACATTTTCCCCTCATTTCTCCCAGTTCGTATAGCCCAAACATGTAGACAAGATAGCAGGGGTGATACACTGAAAACAAATAAAATTGAAAAACTTTAGTGTCAACCAACAAATAACAAATTAATCATAATTCTGTAGAGTGCTGGGGTAAAAACTTCAAAGAAATGTTTGAATTTATTGTCTACAGACCAAATGAGAAGCTAAATTATAATCTAAGTGCATTTCAAAGAGAATAATTAACACTGTGTATTTGTGCCTAAATAATATAACATTATATTAAAATTACGCAGTATGTCATATCTCTTTATGACAGAAAGCTGTGGTGATTTTTAAGAACAAGGCAGCATTAAAAATATACTAAATTTGTATGCACATTTAAATCATTTTGGTGTTAAAGCAAAATAAATAAATACAGCGGCTCTCCAGTGAAGCTGTGTACACAACATAACTAGTGAAACTGCCTACAATAGTATTACTGAAATCATATAATACTGTGTATTCATGCCAGTGTTACTGAAATGACATAACAATGAATATACAGACCAGTATTACTGAAAGGACACAACACTGAAATGATTGGAGAGACTTTCCTTAGTTCATCCTGGAAACATTAATTTATTTCAGCAAAAAGAGAGACAGAGCAACAAAAACATGTTAACTACCTTCACATTTTGGACCTCAGCTCTCATAAGGGCTGTTCGTGCTAGTGTGGGAATTATGTACCTCAAATCAAAGCATACTAACAACCCATTCACCAACAATATTAGTGGAATGACACACTAAACCTATGTACCAATATCACTGAAATGAAAAATACTGTAAATTGGCATCTGATCGTGCTGGTTTGAGGAATTCTGTACCTCGCACTAAGGCAAACAAACACATTTATGAGTATTATAATTATGAGTATTACTGAAATGACACAACACAGAAACTATGTGCCAGTATTACTGAAATGATGCAACACTGAAACTACATACCAGTATTACTAAAATTATAAAATCGGCATCAGTTTGTGCTAGTGTGGGGAATTCTGTACCGTCACACTAATACATACTAACACAAATTTACCCATGTGGCATTGTGTTTTTGGCTTGGGGGTTCCATTCATCCCCAACTGGCTTGAGTAAAATAACAGGGGCGAATAAATAATGCATCTCTTCAGAAGCACACCAGCTGGTACGTGCATGTGTGAGGGGGCTGTCTGTGACCCATTAGAGAGGGGGCCAGGCTCAGCCCCTTCCCCAGAGACCAGAGGGTGCGCGGCAGGTCATTTGCCCGTGCAGAAGCTCCCTCCGTCCGCCATCAAAGCTCCCAGGCTCCTGAGCCGGACTCTGCAGCTCGCTAATGAGCAGCTAATTGAAACACGTACAGCGCGGCACCATGCCCCGCCCACTCTGAGCTCTCAGTGAGCTGGGGAGCCAGCGCACGCTACCACTCCGAGGGCACCGCCCCGCGAAAAAAGAAAAGAAAACAGCGTGCGGTGCCAGGGAGCGCGGAGTGGGAGAGCAGAAATGGGAGGGAGAGAGAGGGCGAGTGAGAGATGGGAAGCGAGGTGAAGAGAGAGAAGGGGGAGTGAAAGGGGAAAGGGTAAAGAGAGGGAAAGAGAGAAAGGAGGTGAGAGAGGGGAGAGAGGGAGTGAATGAGAGCTGGGAACTGATGATAGAGGGAAAGAGAGAGAACGGGGAGCTGAGGAGGAGCGACATGAGGGAGAGAAGAGAGAGGGAAAGAGTTAAAGAAGGAAGGAGAGAGATGGGAGGGAGGGTATGAGAGAATGGAATAGGTAACAGAAGGGGAGGGGATATATTAATAGATCTGGACCAGCTTAGTGGCATTGAGCAGGGGAGCGCAGGCTTGCCAAGGTCTACCAGAGCTGTGAAAAACACTGATGTCATCATGGGAGGAATTACATCACACGTGCCATACAATGCATGTGAGTGAGTGTGTGTGTGTGGGGGGGGGGGGGCCTGACATCACGGCACCGCTGACGGGCCTTATGACGAAGCGTGACGGAATGCCTCCCAGCTGTCCGTCTCGCATCCTTTTCACAGATCTGCATCACGATTGCCTGCCGTGGTCATCTGATCTGGGGAGGATCTGCAAGCTTTGGGATGTGTGTGTGTGTGGGGGGGGGGGTGATAAAGTCATGACGATTCCCCATCTTAAATTAAAAACTCCACAGGAGACACATAGTCACCAAGCTTAAGGAATCCCTGGAGATGTGTGTGGATGGAGATGGGGCAGGAAAGCTGTAGGATCTGGGGGTTTGAACTGCATCGCAGCCCAGCTATGACACCTCCTTGGAGCTTCAGTTCAGGGAAAATAAGAGGATCAATGGCTCATTTATTAGCGATCCCAAAGGTGACCTATACTTGAGTTTAAAGAGTCATAGTCACAGAGGTGGTCTGGATTTGTACTTTCTGGACCTGAACTTTCCACCTCTGGCTGTCAGGAATAAATGATATAGATACATACTCGTTGTGATTTGCATAATGCTGGCTATTTGTGGCTTAATTTAGAATGTTATATTAATGCCAGTGTTTCCTCATTCATGCACCCTGCTAATGGATAGCTACTCTTCAGATTGATGCTTCTGCTTGCAAAAATCGTTTCAGACAAGCTGAGTTCCTTTCTCTAACGACAGCGGCTCCCGTCTGGAGAGAGGAGAGGTTTCTCTTTGTTTATACCTTTGGCTCACCAACCCAGAGACTGTGGCTTCTGTATTCTCACATGGACATCACGGTTCCCATTTAAAGCAAACATTCTAAGTTCCATTGTTTCAGACAGATGGAGTAATCACATTTCGTTAAGTGTGTCCCCATCGGGCTTCTACACTACTGAACTTTGCAGATTTTTTTCCGGCCTGTTAGTGACACCTCTCTGCAGCCCTCAGCCCCCGCCCAAGTATGCAGCAGATGTTGTGAGAGATCTGCCCCTGCATTTTATCACATCTTAATTACACTAGATGTTCGGGGAGGAGGAGGGGGAGGTGTTCTGTGTGTAGGAGTTATTTTCCAGAAGTGGCCAGCCTATGTAAATGAATATATTTTGTGAGGAGATGTTGCAGTTGGCGACTAGGAGTTTGGTGACTCATGGTGTGTCTGCGTGCTTTTCTGATTGGGGGGCTCCTGCCCTGCCCCGTCACGATATGAATGTCACAGAGAATGACATGTGGCTGCTTAAATATGGGAATACCGACAAATTTTGTGTTTTTCTTCCCCTTTTCTTTTAAGTTCTGGACATGTTTTCTGGGTTCTGGCCTCACTTTTCCTCTGTCCTGATGTCCCTCCATGCAGCTGGAACCGACATATACTGAGATACCGAGATAAACTGGGCCTTCAGCTGGGCCTAGATTGGCCAGCTGTGGTGCTCCGCGGCACCCATGGATCTTCTGGAGCAAGGACAAGCGCTGCCTGCAGTGGTTTGGCCCGGCCCCACATGTTGATGATGCCCCCACCTTTTCAGGTAGTCTCTGCTAACATAGTGTATTGTCAGCGACATGGCAGAAGTAAGGCGTAGTGTTAAAGCACAGCGGGGAATCTCCAAATCTTGGGATATTCTTTGACCCGCTGGTTTCATTCTTGACACCTCTGATGTGCTGACTTCGTCTTCGTTTCCCCGGTTGATTAATTCAAGCCCTTTAAAACGAAATCTATAAACCATTATGCGATTGGAAGGGGACTGGAGGTCCATAGAAACTACAGCACCGGAGGAAGCAATGGCCCTCCCCTGCCTGAAGCCCGCTGCCATGCCAGCTGTCTGTCATGCCTCGTGGCGAATGATGTGCTGCCTGGGTGACAGTGGGTGGAGCTAGATCAGGCCTGTAAAAGCCCCCCCTAGTAGGCGTTTTTACAGCAAAGCGATACGAATGCTGACATGCCTCCTAGTAGCCAAGGCCTCGGCCTCAGCATCCCTCCCCCCCAGAAGACAAGAAGTTTTGTTCTTTGGGATTCGTTTCTCATGACACCTCCGTCGCATGAGAAAAAAGAATCTTCTTTTCCTCTGATGCCTGTTACATTTCTGATGCTTATTTGGAAATCTGTGTTCTGCCTCTTGCCAAGGCTCCAGTCTCTCTTAACACCATCACTCTGAGATACAATTAGACACTGGTACTGTAGCTACCCCCAGCCCCCCACAGGATGCTCTTCTCGTTCCACTGATTGCTTGCGAGCCGAGGAGGTGGGCCCCTCATCCACATGCCCTGCTTCTTCATGGTTGTTTCTCCCTCGCTTCCTCTCTGGTCCTTAATTAGCCTGGATCCAGGGTCTTCCATCTCACCGGTGGCCTGGATGCTGCATGGAGCCGGGAATTCTGGGGTTTAGTCTCAAAACCAGTGCAAAGGCACTAAGGAGGCCATCCCCTTTGGCTGATCACAAGGAAAAGGGCTGCCATGTTTCACGTGTTTTCCAGAATAAAGCGCGTTTCCGGAAGTTTCTGTTTCTCTTTGTCGATGCACCATTTCTCCCGTTCTGGTTTTGATTCCTGATGTTTTATTAAAGGCACAATTCAGTCGAGGGGAATTTGAAAAGGAGGGTGCCCCGGGGGCGGGCGGGCAGGCGGGCGGTCGGGGTGGGGGGAGAATCAGTCATGTATTATAAAAAAATAAGAAATTGGGAGCGGGGACATTAAGCTGCAGGGGTTATCTGCGATTTCATTCATGAATTTTATTCTCTCCGATGTTCCGCAAAGAGAAATGAAATTGAAAAAGTGACAGTAAGAGGGAGAGGTAAATGTCTTAAAGATGGACGGAATCGGAAGGTGAGTGTGGGGGCATGAAGACTGAGCTACGACGCAAGCTGGAGCTGCGGACCCTCTGTCTGTGTCAGGAGAAGCAGGCGTGGGATCATCCGTCACTGAAATGTAGGATGGTCTGTGATTGAGGTGTATGACTGAGTGGTGCCCTGCTGCTCCTCTAGCTGTACTGGGGGGGGGGGGGGGGGGTTTCCCCTGTTTGACATCCAGGGGGGGCTAGGGGGGGGAAAATTCCACACTTTCGGAGGACCAAGGGGGGCCCTTTAACACCAGGATCGCAGAGCAAAAAAACCCCAAGACTT
>JAABNY020000082.1:13710767-13724556 GCA_015164015.2 Brevimyrus niger
GAGCAAGACACTGAACCCCCAATTGCTCCCGGTGAGCTGGTTGGCGCCTTGCATGGCAGCCTCCACCACCAGTGTGTAAATGTGTGTGTGGATTGGTTAATGTGAAGCGCTTTGAGTACTTGGAAGAGTAGAAAAGCGCTATATAAATGCAGTCCATTTACCATTTACTCCAGAAGTAACATGGGGAGTACTCCAGAAGTAACATGTGGAGTACACCAGAAGTAACATGGGAAGTACTCCAGAAGTAACATGGGGAGTACATGGAAATGACACGCAACCCTGCTGGAGACTTGAACCGAGAGGTATGAGGCAACAGAGCTAATCACTGCACCACCATGCCGCTCCACACAAGGGATCAGAAGCTCCAAATATTTCCATTTGTCTCAGTTAAATTCTTATTTATTGAGTAAATTAAGTGTATGAGTATTTTAGATGGATAAAATGTATAGGCAAGTATGCTGCCCTGGTTAGTGTGGTCATCTTACACCTCTGGGACCAGGATTCACGCCCTAGTTCCCTGTGTGTGGAGTTTGCATGTTGTTCCCATGTCATCGCAGGGTTTCCTCTAGGTTTTCTTATATCCTCACTCTAAAAACATACTAGGGTGAACTGGAGTTGCTAAATTGTCCCTAGGTATGACTGGTGCGTATTCTCTGTGAGGGGTTGGCGTCCAATCCTATGTTATTCCCCGCCTTAGCTTTTGGGAAAGACTCTGGACCTCCGCAAACCTGCATAGGACAAGTAGGGATGGAAAATGTGTTAGTGTAGTAAGACCGCTGATAGCTTAGCATTCCGCATTGTTCACACATCCATTCGAGGGGACACTGAAGGAGGCGAGTCACAGTGCTATTCGTTTTCTTTATTTGTTTGACTTTTTTGTTTGGCGAGAGGAGTCTGTTGGAAGGAAATATGTCTGGGAGTTCCTTGACTCCTTCACCCCAGTACTTATGGAGAATTTTGATAACTAGTTATCATTCCTAGAGGCCGTTTAAGATACTGGAAGCTTTGGGACGCTGCGACAGCAGAGGACCGGAAAGCCGCCGAGAATCGCTTTGGTTCGAAGGGTGACAGCCAGGACACAGGAGGAATCAGATTGATGAAAAGCAGTTTATCATGGGCTGGGAGGCAGTAAACATCACGCAAAGATGAAACCGGCCTGTTCCAGGATCAGGGAGAGAGACTTTTGTAACTCAGGCCAAGAATTCTGGAGGAAGCGTCTAACCAGAAGTCAGGAGTATCATGTATCGTTATACTGACACCTTACTTGGCTTTTGCTCTCTCCCCCATGTTCAGCTGGGTCCCTGCTGATGGTGATGGTTGATGGAGGCCCCAGGGGCTGGGATACAGCCTTTAGTGAGTCAGATTTCTCATGGTGAAGGGTGTAATCTGCTTTTTTGTTGCTCCGTGGGCTAGCTGGCCGTAACTGGTGCGTCTTGTAAATGTGTCATTAACGACATTTCAGCAGTGGTGGGAGGAAGGGCAGGCCGCTGGGGGGGGGGGGGGTTCGCGGCCTGCAGTCTTGGTATGAAATTGAAGGCAGTCATAAAGAAAGAGCCCGCGGCCAAGACGGGTGCAAACGTAAAGTTTGCCCTTGCACTTAATCTTTTTTAGATGAAACCTCTCCTCTCTCGTTCCCTCGTTCACCGTGCATGCGAAATCGCTGCATGTTTTCTGGCAGACCGGTGATGGAAGGTTTGCAGTCTTTGACAAAATTAAACTTTGGGGGTAATGGGCTACAAAGCTAATTACCGTCCATGTGACAGAGATTATGGCCACTAATTATGACTTCATTACTTGTAAGTGTTATTTTTTGACAGGTTAATGGATGGGGGTCCGAAGCCCCCGTCACCTTGCCACTCGGCCATAGAATTAATGATGTTTGAGTATTCTGAGCTAGTTATAATTTATTGAGTATTTTTGTGTTCTGTTACTTTTCGTGTACCTGTTGGTACATTGTCGATCTTTTTAACAGCCACGGGTACTGGGACTATTTTTTTCATGAGCTCTAAGTCGGCTTAAGTCTTGAAATGGCACCAGCTTTCCCAGTGGATGAAAGGGCTGGATCCCGTCCACCTTTATGGTGCATCCCTGGGTAGGGGGGGGAAGGAGCCACATGTTTAGCCAGATGATCTGCAGACCAACCCCCACATCTGTTCCCTGATCTGTGATGCGCATGGATATGCCCAAGCAGGTTCACACTCCCTGGGCCGTGATGCACATAATAACTGGCCTGTCTGATGACAGACTCCTGTGTTTTTATTCAGCAGTTTCTTCTTTCAACAGCATCGCATGAAGTGTTGGAACGAGCGGCATCCCCACGCTGCCTCACGGCCTCCGAGGAGCTTCGGCGGAGAGTCTCACGCACAAGAGGAGCGAACTGCACGGTCGTCGTGGCAGCCGCCACGCTGCCGAGACGCGGGGGATCGTTAATGAGCACGGAGAGGGGAAGTGTCCAGTAGCGGAGTGATCAAGGATGGCTTCTCCGTGCTATTTGAGCAATACGGAACAAATGTTTTGTATGTGCAGGGCAAAATGGAAATGCTGCAAGCCATGGGACTGACTGAGGAACGGGTCTTTTTTTCCTGAGGGCGGTGCTGGCCCAGAAGCCGGCTGTGTGGCATACTCTGTTGCTGCCCCCTCCCTTTGGCTGGTTGCCCACTCTGCAGAGGGAGTCAGAGGATCCTGCCATAGCTCTCATTCCCGTCTTCCCCCACCTCCCGGGTTTCCTCTCTCAAGTGAAGAGCCCGGGGATGCCGTCAGCCTGGCCTGCATTATTCATGACCCTCCCCCCGCCCATGTCTCACACGCACACGCCAGCCGCTATTCCCCCACGGCCACGGCAGTGGCTGCTGTCCACTCCTTCTCCCTCCCCTTCCTCCACCTCGGCTGCCTCATAAATTATTCATTCCCGGTCTGTTCCAGGGGCTTGGGAGGGGCAAGGGAGAGCACAGCTCGGTAGGATGGGGAAGGAGGAGGACAGAGATGGAGGGAGAGGGGAAAGAGTGAGAGAAAAAGCTTGCAGCTGGCCCCCATTTTCCTTCAAGAAGCTGACTCGTTACATGCATGTTAACTCCCCCCACCAGGGCCAAGACAGGCACATGGGTTCATGGGTTCATTTATACTGTCGCCCCTCTGCCTCGTCGTTGTAGTAAAAAGAAAAAAAAATGTGTCCGTCAGACAAAAGATGATGAGAACATCCACAAGGGGCTCAATGCATCAGCTGATCATTTAACACCACAACCCCCCACCCCGTAAAGGGTTTCGTGATTATCGAGCAGGCCCAGGTCTTGAGTCTGACTGTGGGTGTGAATGTAGGAGGGGGGGGGGGGCACAGGGGCACGTTCATCACATCAGCTGTTTAACCAGCGTGGGCACCGAGTTTCCTCACCTCCCAGGGTGCTGACTTCAGCCCCACGTCAACGGCACATCTTGGAGATGGTCTGGATGGCTGAGGGCCGTCGTTGTGAAGGGCGTGTCCCCATCACGGGCTACTAGCAGATGGAATGCGATTGGGAACCAAGGTCAGCTTGCGCCATGTTCTTCTAAGCTCGGTGTTCCACCTTGGCCGTTTGAGGAGGGTTCTGCGAACACCATGGACATCCTTCAGCAGCTGAAATCAGTGCTCACCAGTACAGCCCATGAGGATCTACATAAAATATATCATGTGATTTGCGGCAGCTACTTCAAACTGAAGTAGCAAATGAATGAACAACGAACTTTTACCTGAGTATAATTTAGAGCATAATAACGGCTATTTATTTATTCAGAAGTTATTTAAATTTGTTAGTCTGAATTAATGATCTGATCAAATAATACTGCATGCTTTTATTTCTTCAACATCGTTGTGTGAGAACACTCAATATATACAATTTGTATTAAAAAAAACTTTATTATCGATTGGAAAAAAACAGTTGCGATTCCCTGACAATGTGTGGCCATCATTCATCTTCTGCCGTTTGTTGGCATATTGTAATTGGATACCTGTATAATTTATTGATTAACTTCTGCAGATCTCATCAGTGTGCCTGGTCCTCATAACTGCTGTCCCTGTGAGTCGCCTGTGGCAGAAATCGACAAAAAATGATTACTTTTCCGCTCCAGCTTCTTAAATCTGTTATAGATTCATAGTGCCTAAGTGTAAAAGTGCACCCTGATTGGTTTGCGGTGTTTTCCTTAAACACAGAATTGCTGCCACTTCCGTGCATCCCCATGGCGCGTTTTTTGTTTCACAAAACTGCCTGACAGGCCTCGTGGACGATATAATATGTGCCATTATTTTTGTTGGAATGGGCTTGAGAGGAGCAGCCATTCCTGATGGACAGCTTCGACACGCTCGTTTCACAAATTGAGGTCAGACGGGGCTTCGCCTCCAGCGTCTATCCGCGGGATGTCGCCCCACCGAGTCGCAGATTGACGAGGAACGCCCCGTAGCCGGAATGCTGACAGTGACGGTCCGCGGTTTTCCTGTCACTGCTCGACGGATGGTTCCAGAATGTCAGTCACAACGGCTCCACAGGCATGTCAGTGACCTCCGACTGGGGCTCTTGCCTTTTGCTTTCAGTGTAAAGTGGAATTTTAGAATCTGATGTCCTCCATTGGATCTGCTATCCTGGTTACCGGCTTTGTCAGCTCTGGGCTGTACTCTGAGCACCTAGAAGGTTCTCAGCAGCCATTGTCACAGTGTCACAAGCATGGCTGACTTCAGCTGTAACTTCTTAAAGGATAAACACTCTTGTGTGGAATTAAGAAGGGGTTTAGGTGTTCTGTAGGTCTGTCACAGGATTAGCATGTCCATCAGCCATCAACTTTGGCTTCTGCTAAAGAATATACTGTGGCTTTATGAGAATGCGAGAATGAACCCCCATTAAGACGGACACAAAAAGGAAAGATACAAATTGTGTGGGAGAAACCCTTTGATCGATTATGTTAAAAGTAGTGGTGTCAAACGATAAAATCTTTAAATCAGATTATTCACAGGGTTGCTGTGGATTAATCTTAATTAATCATGAATAAATATTCTTCATTTTAAATCTATATTAATCGCATTTCATTTTGCATGAGCAAACAGACTCAAGAAAAAAGGGAATATATATGCACTTAACATCTTTATTGAACATCTTGAACATGAGTCGCATGCATTCCGTCTGCCACAGAAGTGCAACACCATGGATGTCGATTTGTCAGATTTAAGGTACCTCAGTTTAAATGGTCTTATCTTCGTTCACTTACAATTAGCATGAACTACCGTAAATCCGACAAATAATCTGACTAATCATAAAATCCAATTTTAGCCCGGTTAATTGCCATTGTTAGCTATATCAGTTGAGAACACATTACGCACGGTGCTTTACGTATAAAACTCCATAGCAATATGTCCACAGATAAGTTGGATGGCATAGTGTGTGACCGATTTAATGAGCCACAAATGAGAAGTAGCGCTTAAATAGTATAAAACTACTTTCCCTTCTGTTGATAAAGGGTGCAGCCATCTTGGATTCTGAATTCGGGATTCTCAGTGCTCCTTGAGTTATTTCTCGGATCTCAGAGAAATGGGAGCGCGTATGTCGTTACTTCCAGCTTCAAAACTCAGAATCTGACTCAGAATACAAGTTCCCAGGGCAAATGGAACACACCAAAACTGCCCGAAATGGGTTGACAGAGACATTTCAGGGATTCTGAGTCATTCTGCGTAGCAGATGGGTTAATTGCTTTAAAAATTTTATCAGATTAATCATGATGATGGATTAATCCACATTAACCCATTAATTTTGACAGCCCTAGTTAAAAGCAACATCTGATATCAGGTCTGATTAGCAGAACACAGGAGTTGCTTCCTTGAAGGAGGGACACTCTTTATCTACATAAGGAAAGTAATGTCAGAGAAGATGACTGCAGTACTATACAATAATCTGATGATATCCAACTTGAGATTCTCTTTGGGCATGGTGGTGCTGAGGGGGCCACTGTTGACTCACCTCCAGAGTTGGGGGGCTTGATTCCAGCACCTGGGGTTGACATGTTCTTCTCGTGTCATGCAGGTTTTCTCTGGGTTCTTTCCTCTCAGAGACCAAAAGCATGTGGTGAGGCAGTGTAGCAACTCTCAATTGTCCATAGTGTGTGTTTGAAGGTGTAGGTACATGTGTGACCCTGCAATGGAGCCGCATCCCATTTTGGTGTTACTTTTGCTAGCGTCTTGTGTTTCCTGGGATAAGCTCTGGGATCACTGTCACCCTGCACTGGTTAAGTGTTTGGAAGACGAATGAAGGGCACCGTTTCATAACCTTGCCCAGTAACCTTCTCTGCTCCCACACCTCCCATTCTGTGAGCGTCCATCCTATAAGATTTGCCCCCCCCCCCCCCCCAGGTACAAAATTTCCATCTTGAGATTTACTTCAGGACAGGAACTGTCAGTTTGCCGCTCAGCATGCTTCTGGGCCTCTGGGCTTTCGCGTAGACAGCTCCCTCGGAGTGTTAACTTTAAGAGGGAACGTCTTCATTTCTGGCTCGTTAATCTGATGTATCTCTAATGAAGTCTTCATTCTGGTTTAATGCACACCTCGGGATGAAAAGAACTTACAGTGTATGTATGGTACAGTTAGGGACCTCTCATTTTCAGGTCGGCTCCTAACAGCTCGGTAAACTTGGCCCTTTGGGTGGTGGCAAGAGGGACTCCTTAAACGTGTGTGGATTCCCATTTTGAGAAAGAAGGCTTTTTTATAGCCCAGTTACCAGGGTAAGACTCTACTGCAGCTGATGGTAGGATTAGTGATTACAATTACAATATGTTTAAGGTGTAAACTACAGTATTTCGTTTGTCCCATACAGAACTTACCTGGGAGCATGTTGATTAAAGCAGGTATTTGTTTCAACATTCAGAATGTGTTCTTAAAAGATGGATGGGTGGATTTGTAGAACATTCCAGAATGTTCCCCAAAGTGCCGTACACTCGCGTCTCTCATTTTGGTGCATCCTGACATGTCTTTCAACGGCACGAGGCACTATGGGCTGCAGGAGGCCCCGCGGATGGAGCTGTAGCAATGCTCCGACGCCTCTATAAACATATTCGATTTGTATGCTAAGGCATCTCCCAGGAAATCGAGTGTGAACTGTAATAAACAGGCTCTGAATGAGATCGATCCCTGCTTGGCGCAGGGGCCGGAAGTCACCAGGGAGGGGGGCTGCTTCTGAGTTAATGCTGTATGGCTGGAAGGAGTTATTGGACTATTTCGTAATTACGGGACTTCCTAATTAGCGCGAGGAAGGAGGGGGGGCTGTGGGGGATGTGACCGTCTGCCGCCCTGCTGCTCCCCCACCCACCCCGTTTTTTCCACCAACTCATGGCTGTAGTTAGCCTCCTAGCCCAAGCTTAGCCAATTAGCGTGCTTAGAGCTGCCACTCTGACGTCTTTTCAGCTGTGTGCTGCACTTTCGCCGCAACACTGTCATCCTGCTGTTTTTTTATTAAAGTGTTTCTCTTCAAAGTGCAGCTTGAAGTGCAGGGTCTCTGTTTCTTCCAATCGGGTACCGGTTCAAATCCGGCAAACTATGAATCACGTCTGGTTGGCGACAGCGTTGGCTGACACCGATCGTATCTTGGAGAGCCTCGTGGACGCTGATAGTGGCAGCCATTATCTGGGCTCCGGGCTGCTTCTGCCTGCTGGTTAAAGTGAACCACATGTGCTTGTTGAGGCATTCAGGTCAGTCATTGTCATGCTTCAGACACTATGCCTGTTTTTCCACTTTAAAACTCAGCAGTTTACTGTTTTCTCCTTTTCATGGGTGATTCTAGGATTCTAGGGGACATAAGAGGGGTTGTAATTTATGAAGAGGGGCCAACCAGGGGAGGGGGCACTCTGGGGGCCAATCAGCTATCAGCTGGGGCTAGTGCCCCTGTGGCCCCACCCCTTTTTAGCATGTCAGCCCTTCCTCGTCAGGTCTTCCTCTGCGTGAATCCTGCTGGGATTCGAATCTGCACTTTTGTGACAGGAAATCGGCATGGGGTTGATCTGCAGTCCCTCCTGCTGCATGCAGAGACTGGCAGCGCATTAAAACGGGATTAAAACTCAAAGAGGCTCAGCTATGCTGAAATATTAATGTGAGAATCACCATGTTTTGTAGGCAGTTATGTTGAGGGCATGAAGGGTTGTATTTTATTCATTATTTTTTTAAGAACCTTGGAGTCGTGAAAACAAATGACACCACTCTCCGCTAGCAGAGAGAAAAAAAAAAACAGACAAAACTGTTCTGTCAGCAGCTTCTGGAGAACATCAACAAAGTGGGTCGAACCAGTGTCTCTGTGCCAGCTGATTGACAGCAATTGTCATTTGCAAACAGCTAATAACCTTTGGGCTCTCAAACTCTGCTGCCATTGAACTTTTAATCACCAATGCTAACAGAGCATGGGGTTGATGCATTGGTCGTCTGAGGATGAAATCGGGGGTTCTGGAACGCCACTCGTTCCATCCAATGGTAAAATCATTCCCACAATTGGAATGAAGGAGGAGGTGGAGAGGGAGAGAAAGGCCATGAATGAAGGATAAAGGACATTCTAATTTAGAACTTAGGAAGATACAGTTAGCTGCAATCTTCTCCTACAAAACTGGATGTCTTTTTGATTCTTTGCTGAGGGGAGACAGGACCTGTAGGTAACTACTCCTGAAGGGGGTTAGACTGGATGGACAAAGAGGGCTGAAGATGGTCTGATCTTCATAAGCACCTTTACCTAAGATAAAGTGCACACACACATTACTGAAGGGCAGTAGCTCTTCTTGTGTAAGAAAATAAGTGAAAACTTCAGTTGGAGATTATGGATGAATACATTAGACTGTTTTATGATTCCTTCATGAGCAGGTTTGCACGCCCCATTGCGAGTCCAGGAGACGACGCAGCACCTCGGTGATCCTCCCGATAGATAGATAGATAGAGAGATAGATAGATAGATAGATAGATAGATAGATAGATAGATAGATAGNNNTAGATAGATAGATAGATAGATAGATAGATAGATAGATAGATAGATAGATAGATAGATAGATAGATAGATAGATGTTTAGGGTAGCACACACACAGTGTATTTATGCACACACACACACACACACACACACAATCAGAGTCTAATCAATGATAATATTCAACATAGTACGGGATCTAGATGTAGAAGGCTGGGTTTCCCATCGTAGGGGACAGTGCCATTGCATCTACCTCCCATGATTCCCCCTGCCCTTGAGGTCCATCATGGATCAGCAGCAATATGGAGTTTATCGGCTAGGTTCAGCGTGAGACGATAACCCAAGAGGGCCCCAGTACATCTTCTGCTACGCTTCTCGGGAACAGCATCTGCTGTCCTTCTGGGATGGGGGGGGGGGTTATTACATAGCTAGGGGGGTCATGTGTGCATGTGGGGGGCCCTCACAGACCACAGAAGGATAGCCAGCAAACATGGGGGAGGCATGTCTGCATGGGCTTGAGGATCCCGATGCCGCTGGGCCGTGAGCAAAGGGCAGTCGTGCGGACCTGAGCACCAGGCCTGACCGGATTCTCCTCTGGCCACCCTGCCCCGGCTCACTGCCAATTAGACACAGAGTCCGTGACAGGCCTCCCCCGGCACCCCGGAGCCTCCTTTCCAGGCTGTGAGCTCCTGGATTAATTGGCACACGGGGCAGGGCGTGGGGAACAGCCATTAATGTCACATCCTTCAGCACTACATCACTGACTTATGTAATTGTGTCTAACCACAGTAATGTAATATTTCTTAGCCACTTTAACATTTCTGAGGAACAGTGACCTTATCCTTGGAAAAAAAGATCCTTCTGCTTTTTCATTACTTTTCTTATCAGAGCTAATCCCCCGAGAGCATATAAATTCTCAGATTTTGATCAGTGTCTTTTTTATTCTATATACATTTTATGTATATGTACAAAGTATTTTTATTTATTTGTCAGTTATATCTAACACTGCCTTTGTTTCACTTGTGTGATGTTTTATTGCCATGTCCTGGATTTACAGTCAAGTAACTCAGCCTGGTCTGTGATCCTGCTCCAGTCTGTGGTCCTGCTCTGGTCTATGATCATGTTCCGGTCAGTGATCCTGCTCCAGTCTGTGTCCTTTCTTCAGCCTGTGATCCTGCTCCAGTCTGTGGTCCTGCCCTGGTCTGTGATCCTGCTCCAGTCTGTGGTCCTGCCCTGGTCTGTGATCCTGCTCCAGTCTGTGGCCTTTCTTCAGCCTGTGATCCTTCTCCAGCTTGTGGTCCTGCTTTGGTCTATGATCCTGTTCCGGTCAGTGATCCTGCTCCGGTCTATGGTCTTGCTTCGATCTATGATCATGCTCCAGTTTGTGTTCTTGCTCCAGTCTGTGATCCTACTCCGGTCTCTGGTCTTGCTCCAGTCTGTGGTCCTGCCCTGGCTTGTGATCTTGCTCCAGTGTGTGATTCTTCTCAGGCTGGCTCTGAGTTTAAGCAGAGTAGTGAGCATTGCTTGCCCCTCAGTGATCAGCAGGGCTTAGCATTTTATTGGCATCAGCACCTAGTGTTCAGATATGGATCTACGATGCTTACGTTTACATTGGGTTCCGGGTTACATGATTCCGAATGGCTGCAATTTCCAGTCCTCTATGGCCTGTGTTGCATCCCATTGTCCCATTGTCCCATTGTCCCTGTTCTGGGCCCAGATCTAGGACGCCTGGAAGGATAGCAGGTGAACATGGGGGGATGTGTCTATGAGGGCCTGAGCATCCCAGCAGCAAGATGGAAAGTAGATCAAACTGAGCAAGTAGAAGATGGATGGATGGATGGATGGATGGATGGATGGATGGATGGATGGATGGATGGATGGATGGATATTTTACGTTGGTTACATGTACTTAAATGTCATTTTATGAGCAGTACTTCAACTCTTAATTTTGCCTAAACTTGCCTATCGAACTGATTAACTGCAGAATGGTGATATGTATCCAATTAGGCTCTTAAAGATACTTTTCAATTGTCGCATCAAGCTGAGAGTTGAGTCACATTCGTTCTCGTTTTTTTTCCCCAAATCCTGCGACAGTGTGCCACCCTCATGCTTGCACCATGTAAATCTGAATACGTGCACTACTAATAGTGATGAATCACCTTAGTGTGTCACTTTTTTTGTGTTAATTGATGGTGGGGTGACAGTGACATCAGATAGCAGTGACCTCAGAGTAAGTGATTTGCAGTGTTTTCATTAAAAGCCATTCTTGGTTTTCCAGAGCAAAGTAATTTTACTTTGCTTCTCTGTGTTGCGACACTTTCAGTTTTAGGACATTACCAGCAAGGTCACAGAAAAGATCAGGGGGAAAGAATTTGATTTTACTAAAAACCTTTTTCTTCATGCTGGGAATAGTAACAGCAGGGCAATTTATGGTATATATATGCATAAAAGCTATAAAGGGTGGAATTTGCTGGAATCAGGATCATCTCAGACAACGATGGCTTTGAATTATATTCACCTGGAGGGCACAGGGAGTAGCGACTGGTTTGATTAGCACAGCGACTGAACTCGTCATCGTTAAAGGGACAGTCTAAGCTTGGATGTAACAGGCAGTGCAGAGCTAGCAATACCGTAGCATCATAGCATGACAGCAGCATGACAGCAGCATGATGTAGCATAATACCATGACAAGTGTAAACTTGCAATTACTGGAGGTGGGTGACCTCTTTAATCTGAGGGATTATTTAGGATTTCTCTTCCCATGTCCGCTGTCTGTGGGAGTAATAGGCTCCCTGTCATAGTCTTTGGACCGGAGTGGCTCATAAATCCGCAAATCCCTCATTGGTGGCTCTGAGTCCTTGATATTCGGCCTACCGGTGATAAAGAGGCCAGCCAGGACTCTCCCCGACCTCTGTTTCTGCGCCCATGTACATTGATTGCCCAGTGGACATTTTGAACTCTTCAAAGACACTGCAACCTCCACCCCTTCTCAGCCCTAGTGGGGTCTGGGGGTGGGGGGTGAAATGTGAGGCAGAATTCATTAGTCTCACAGCCTCTCCTTGCAGTGGGGATGTAATCGGCAAGGGGTTCGGTTTCTGGGTGCGTTCGGAGGTGGGGGGGGAGGTCTGATTGCTCAGTGAAGCTCAGTACCGTGACGCAGTTCAGGCGTGTCTTCCATCATTTCAGTACACTGTCCAGCACATTTCGTCCTGCATGCATCTGTCTGGAGCTATGCCATGCTGTGGGCCCACTGTGATATTGCCTCGACTCTCTAGATGGATCTGTGTGTGAATGGATCTGTGTGTGAATAGTCCACCGTAAGTCGTTAGATTGATGCTTTTGCTTGTTGGGTTATTGGTTGGGGATAATGGTGGTGTGTTATTAAGACTGTATGTTGGTAGTGTAGTTGGTGATTATGGCGCATGGGGCATGCAGACAGATCATTATGGCGTCAGAATCTGGGGCATAGCTGGCCAGGATGGAGTTTTGAGTAGCCGCACAGGAACAGAGACTCGGAATGACCTTTCGGGCTCCTTTTACTTAACTATTTTCCCAACATGGAGCAGAAACACTGCATCTTTCCCGCGAGTTTGTTTTCCTGAAAATCACCACCCACGACGGCAGGGAAAAAAACATGCGGAGAGACAGACCGTGGGGGGGGGGGGAGGCTTCCGGAAATTTCTGATAGTGGCAGCCAGTAGAAGGTCGAAGGCAGCTGACTGGAGGCAGCGATGCTCAGGAATGGGAAGCCGCACGACATCAAGGCGCCGGCAGATGCAGGAAGGGAGGACGGCCAGACAGGTACGAGTCTACAGCACCGAGGTGGGAGGGACGTCCTACAGCAGTTGGAGAATTTAATCACTGAAATCTTGGGACTGTTGGATTAAAACCACAACACTGACATTACAACACAAAAACTTTTTCATTGTAAATTATGCAAGTCGTACCCAAGCCAGGCCCACTCTGACATGGGCCTGAATACTAGTAGGGTCAGAAGCGTGACCAGACCAGACTGGTTGTGTCTCCACTATCTGATTGGTCAAAATGCACAAAGATATCAGTATTCTGCATTGGTATGGATGAATTAAAAGGGGCATATTCCATATAATATTCATTATTAATAGTACTGCTCGCAATGTATTGATGCATTCCTGATAACTCGGAACTTTGAAATTTCCAACCTCCTACTTGTAATGCAAATTTACGCAAGCAAATGCTAATCCCACTAGCGTTTAATGGTAACAGAACATGCTTACAAAAATAGCACATAGTAAATGGTGATGCACACCATGTGAACAGTCAAGAAGCATCTCTTCAGTTATACATCACCCTCGTTCTCCAAAACGCCTTTACTGAGCCAACCCTCCTATAGCAGAAAACCGAAGCAACGTAGAACGTCCTGTAACTAGTCTCTTTTGGCGGTACGGCGTGGGTACGGCTCGGGTTTGGGTTGGGTACGGCTCGGGTACGGCTCGGGTTTGGGTTGGGTACAGCTCGGGTATGGCTCGGGTATGGCTCGGGTTTGGGTTGGGTAAAGCTTGGTTCTTGTATGCTAGTGGAAAAATGCCATTAGATAAATCCCCCTTTCTCTCTTCTCTATTTTAAGGCCATTCCATTCTTTTTTTTCAAAGTCTCACTTTATTACTTACCTCTCCTCTCCAGACATGTAGACAGTTAGTAAAATGATGGGTTTGAATCCCCCTGATTGACACTTGCTGTGAGTGACCTATGGGGTCCATGGAGCTGTAGATATAAATGGTGTGAGATGGACACAAATACATACAGTAAACTGGTTAAATTTGCAGACGACACCAAGGTGGGTGGTGTAGCAGATACTGATCT
>JAABNY020000082.1:13731151-13744278 GCA_015164015.2 Brevimyrus niger
CACTCTCACAGCTGCCCAGACGCCTTTCTAACACAGCACTCTCACAGCTGCCCAGACGCCTTTCTAACACAGCACTCGCACAGCTGCCCAGACGCCTTCCTAACACAGCACTCTCACAGCTGCCCAGACGCCTTCCTAACACAGCACTCGCACAGCTGCCCAGACGCCTTCCTAACACAGCACTCTCACAGCTGCCCAGACGCCTTCCTAACACAGCACTCGCACAGCTGCCCAGACGCCTTTCTAACACAGCACTCTCCAGGGGACATACTGTGCCAGTGACATGAGCTGCATTTTGTCTTGAGGCTCTACACTGTATTTGTAAGGGGAGGATTTTTTGTGTCTTTGACAGCAGAGCAGTGCCTCACTCACCCACCCCCCCCGCCCCCCCACGCTTGCTCCGGAGCGCCTTTCACAGGAATCCCTTGCCATCAGTGAGTAATGGAACTCTCATTCCCTCCATCATGAATTCTACAAACAGAGGCTGTAGCCCCTGGCTTCCTCTGAGACCACATTTTTAGCACCAATCCCGTCTCTCCACTACAGGGAAGGGGGGTGACGACTTCCTTTCTCTGCCCAGGCAGTAAATGAGCCCCAGCTCTAAGGGTTCTGGGTCTTCAAACGGAAGTCCAATGAATGTTTAATGAGTATAAGAAGATTATTTTGTGATTTTTTTTTTTGGGGGGGGGTATCCTGTGCCATCTATGACCAGTCAAAGCAGCATGCATTGTCTTGGATCAGTTTAGGATGGTCAATTAGCCGGCTTTGTCTCCGCGGCTTCGCGACAGGCCTGCCTGACATAACAAGGCTCTGCTGGGACACACCTGAGTAATTAACGTGAGCCTGTGTGGCCCATTCAGGATTATCTCCAGCTGGGTTACGCACAGAGACCAGCCAGCTGGCAACATCTGCAGGACGTAAACGGGAGGCGCCAAGCAACGGACCTCTGCTGGAACGGGGAGGAGGGAGGGGATCATTTACAATCATTCATTTACTGGATGTATCATTTTATATTAACTAAAGGAAGCAAAATAAAGACACAATAATAGTTGTTTCTTGTTTTTGCTAGCATTTACTTTATTATCTTTTCATTTGTTTCTATTCTATGATATCTAACTAAATATTTGACTCTAGCTTGTTTATTTTGTATAGATTTATTCCATCTTTCTATAATTTTGTGATTGATCTGTATGTTAGTCGCTGCTCTGTCTTTAATCTCACATGTGAAGCACTTTGAGCTGCATTCCATGTATGAAAAGTGTTATATAAATAAATATAATTATTACATATTTTAATGTCAAGGGTTAAGACTTTCATTAAGCAATGCATTGAATAAAATGAATACAAAAAATGCATACAAAATGCATAACTCAACACAATAAGTCCCATTCATCTTTCCACTAATTTATTAATAACATTTTTATGGCTATTGCGCTTAAATACTGTATCCTATGCATGATTTATTAAAGGCCCATAATTGTCTTTCACTGTGAGTGTTGGGCTCTCTGGATTAATACTGAGGTTCAGCACAAACTTGGTTTCACCTACTATTCTTGTGTCCGTTTTTAGCGTGAATTTTCCCCCAGTCCTGGTGTGATTCGTCTCTGTGGTGTGAATACAGCTGTATCACAATTCCAGGTTATTCTCAGCGTGTTGTTACAGCTGGTTATAACAGGGCTGTATTTAGCTCACCAGCGTTAATAATGAGCGAGGCTTTTCGCCATCATGGGTGACCAGTGCTTAGTCAGAAGGAGCCCGACTCGAGCATCAGAACCTGCAGCTTTCGTTTAAGTGGTATCGGACTTTTAATGGGATGTTCTGATTTTTCCTTCTCCTTTATGGTCAGCCTTCTGTAGCCAGATACTGCCGTCTTCGTTCTGTTCTCCCTGACTTCAAAGAGGTGGAACTGGAAGCTGTGATGTCTGCGGAGTATAATTAGACGCGGACGGAGTGTGAGAGCGAGGGAGCGGGGACATCCGGGGGACCACAGCACTTAAAATGATGGAAATTGAATCCCCGTCCTGCTCGCTATCCCCCACCCTGATAGTACACTTTGATTAGGAGGAATGAAAAGCGGACTGCTCTCCCTGGCTCCCCTTTGATGTCCCAAAACCCGCCCCTCCCACACCTAGGCATTATCCGAATCTTGCGAGGGGACGGAGAGGGCAGCCCCAGTCCTAATTGACTGTTTTTTGGACCCCGTGGCAGCTCAGTGTACTCTCATCCCTGTTCATGCCAGGCCACCAGAGTCTCCAGGGCATGGCAGCACCACAGATATGGGAGTTCCATTTCCCTGGGGGGTCAGAGGCTCCGCCTACTCTGTGAGCTTGTCCCAATCAGGAGAAGGCAAAAGGTTCATCACAGGTACCAAAATGAGACACCTGTCCTGAATAAGAGGTGCATAGGATTCTGGGATTCCAGACTCTGTCTTTCTTAAAATCACTGTCTGAAGACAGAACCCTGGGGTTAGGTACAAAGCAAGATAGCAAAAAGGAGGGTGGGGGGGATTCTTGATGCTGCCATTCCATGTTCCAGTCCCTGAGGAATCATGGGAACAGGGATACATTTCATGCAACACGGGCTTCTGCATAGACTGCCTCATGTTTATGCCGGCTGTCATTTTCACCCGAGCACGTCGGTCACAGCAACTTCCAGATCTCCAGGAAGTCAATGCCATGTTTTAAGTTAAATCCCCGAAACCCTCTATATTTAGGAGCTCAGCTATTGGCCAGAGACGCAGTAGATTTCCATCAATGGAAACAGAGTAAGAGTCTCTCTAACCAGTCTGCCTTATGTAATATTAAAGGAGTCAGGAGAAACCCTTCACTGAACTTTGTATTCCTTGCTATTTTAACGGCATGGGGATGGGAGGGGTTCTGTCAGAGAGCTGGGGGGGGGGGGTCAGAGTTCGTTAACTACGGTCTGAGATTAACAGACCTTGACGGAGGCACACGGTTGCAGCACACTTGTTGCCCTTTCCACGACACCTCTTTGGCATAAGGATCAAGTTCATATAGCTTCCTGAAAGAGGAGGATAATGGCAAATCGAAACTGAAACGTCTATGTCTCATAAGCATGAAACCAACACAAATCTGTCTCCAGCTGCGGAGGTGGGAGGAGAGTCATCCCGGGGGGGTGCGCGGCGTGGCCTAGATTTGTCAGGCACAGTGACTCTAAAGCGGCCACGAGGGGGGTGTGTAAGACGGCGCTTTCGGAAGGGGGGGGTGCCACGGAAACAGCGCGCTGTCGCAGAAGGTATTCCTAGTCAGCCCTGCTGTTTTCCACATTATTGCAGGTGCTGCACCGAAGCAGAAGTTCCCATCTTCCTCCTCCTCATCCTCTCCCTTGGTTGGGATCCTTCGCCTTTCGTTCGTCACCGACGCCAGGACACTGCCGGGCTTCGTCAGGTCACCACAACAAGAGTTAAATGGACCAAAATGTCGGGTGCTGCTTGTTGACCAGCGGGGACGGGTCACGCCCCTTCATGGGGCAGTTTTTGTGGTCGATCGACAGAGATCAGGCCTGCTGGACCCATGAAACCCTTAGTGGTGTGTGGGACTCGCTTGGCTTCTCGTTATCATCGGTTTGACGGTCGCAGTTTGGTTACAGTAGCATACGTTGCATGGAGCCAGCTGTGCGAAGGAGTGAGTGGGCAAGTGCAGATGAACACGAAGAAGCCGCGCACATGGAGTGTAGGAGTTCAAAGAGTGGGTGTACGTGAGAGATATCATCCTCCACTACCAGCCATTTACATTTAATGAACTCCGTGACTTATACAACAATGCCTACAAGGCAATTGAATGCACAACAGATACATTGTGAATTATCTTCCCTTTGAGCACATGGTCCTGGATGTCTTCTGGGGGATTCATCCAGGTATGACCTCCATAACTGCTTAGCTTGTCAATAAACAGTGATCCATTCCAGAGAACGGAATTGGTAGTGAACTCTGCACGTCACGTCTAATAGATCGATGCTCGTGTTTGCATGGCGAGATCGCATCAATTTGTTCCGCTCTACTCTTCGCCCTCCTTAAGGTCAGGAATGGCTAGCCACTGTTATTGCAATTTCAGGCAGCCGCACAAAGCAGTCACCAACTGGGCATAGGGTGTGGCACATCCATGGAGCCTTTGAGAGAGCAGCTAACCAGGAGCTGGGGATCTGGAGCAGGTAGTGACCAAAAAAACTGTCCTGTACTTCTCTGGCCGACAGCCATGTTTCAGAACTTTCCCACAAACCTCAAAGCGGGAAACAGAGACGCCCACACCGTCGCTGTAGCTATTTGGAGGGAACGGTTATCGTGCTGGAGGGATTGACTGGCAAATCGAACAGGTACAATGAGAGGCACCTAAACCTGGCCCATTAAATCACCACAGCCTCTGTAGCTCGCAAGTGTTTAACAGTCGTTTTACTGCCTCTGACCTTGGCAGCCCTCGAGTATGGAGATGATTAAGTGGGTGGTTTAATGATATACGGGTCCGGCGAGCAGCACGGGACGCACCCTGAGAAGCATTCTCATTGGGCAAGCCCGTTTCTCAGGTGGGGGGGCCACAGCAGATGTTCAGATGGCAGTTATCCTTCCCAGGAGGACCAAGTGCGCAAAGGGTATCAGGAAGATGGAAAAGAAACCTAAAGACTCAAAACAGTTAAATTATAAAAGAAGGGAAACAGGGGTGGGGTGATGGAAAAAGAAGGAGGTTGATTGTCATGTCATGCTGTGTTGCCACATTTTCGTTTCTTGTTTTACTTTCTCACATGCTCTGGCAACCGTTTACAATCGGTCAACAATCTTTATGGGACTAATAGACTATAAATTCATAGTGTTTCCTTGCATTTCCTGTCCATTAGCTCATGTCAGCATTGATTTTACTGATGCTTCTAGGGGGGCTTTGCCCCTCCCCTCAGCCAAGGGATCTACATTGGGAACTGATTATGATACAAACTGGCTTCCTCCGTCTCTTTCATTGTGTATGGGATCCCCAGTAGTACCGCGGCAGGATCTAACAGTAGTCAGGATCTGCTGTAGTAAATCCACTTAAATAAAAACAGGGACATGATTGGCTCAGGGGGAAGTCGTACCTGAAATAAATGCCTGTTTGTTTTTGAGGCTCAAACGTTTGGCCAAGCATACAGACAGAAAAGCAGTTTTGTAAGTGAAAAACCTATAACCCTCAAGCTGAGGTGGTCAGACCTCCAGGGATAAACCAAATAAACAGAAGGTAATATGAGTGAGAAGGGAACCACCATGGTTCAGGTCTCCTGAACATATAACAGACTTTAATGGCTAAACAATCATTTCCAATAAGCAAATAGATCTGATATGTTTAAGTACCTCGGATTTCTACATGAATGGGGAGATTCCATCCAATCATTACAAAAACAAAAACAGTTTCATGGTCTAAGATGCCCATAGATTAGCAGAATTACTGTTTTGTTGATTTTTGTTTTATGCTGCATGATCCGTCCCCCAATGATCACATGACCAGAAATAACATCCATCCCGCAAAATGGTTATCCTGTGGAGAGTTACTGGGGGGTGTATTTTTTTGGGTGAAAAACATATCATGAGAAAATAAAATAACTTTATAATTGGAATAGCAAGGACTAAATGTTCTGTCTTTGGTGTAATTTTTGAAGCGGGAAGATGCAGACTGTCTTACCCTGCTTCTAATATCCAAAGGATATATCTGATATGAGCGAAATTATTTCCGTATGAGAACAGTAAATCTCTTTCTAAATAGCTGGTTCCCCTGGTTCAGAATGACTAGCTCCCTGTATTGCGGAGCCGGGCGTGGCCTGCGTTTCATTTTAGTGTAATTTTATCAGTGTTGTTGTACCAGTAATGATTAATTAAAATTAGAAGCGTGTACCTGCCGTCCGTCTAAACAGGCCAAAATATCTTGCTAATCCAGTGCGAGGGATATATGAAGCTAAACTCCTCCTCCTCCTCCTCCTCCTCTAGGGTGTCATAAAAAGTCATATGTGTTTGTTTCCCGCTCTCCCCCCCCCCACCCCGAGGTTTCTCGCCCAAGTGCCGCTCCACAGCCCCCTTGGCGATCAGCTGTGCAGGGACTCATAACTCCGCGGCGATGACCTTAATTTGCCGCGGGACCATTTGCATGTGAAGGAAGAGCTGCAGCCAGCGTCATCCGTCACGTTGGCGCCAATTAAGGTTAGAGGATTTACTTTGGCGAGCAGCTGGGCCGGGATGGGGCCTGATGGGTCCCTGCCACGTGACGTCAGCAGCTGCTCCGGTCGGTCTGATACCAGCGAGGGGATCTATTTAGAGAGATGGGCGAAAATAAAGGCTTCTCGGAAGGCTCCACTGAGCAATGCAAAAGATTAGATAGGCAGATCTGCATACATATATACATACACCTGCACACATATATACATACATGCACAGCTGTATACATACATACACACATATACACCTGCATGCATACATACTTTATCAATTCTGAGGAAAATTGTAGGCTTATAGTACCTGCATACACACATTTATACAGCAAAAACACGTCAGAGATTAATAGACAGTAACGGAAAAAAAATAGACAACAATAACAGTTGCAGCGCAATGAATGTCAAGGGAACTGGTGCACGGTATTCTGTAGTAGCAGCTCAGAAATAAATATTATTGCATAGTGAACAAATGAATGCTCTGTGAATGTGCCTTGGCGGTTCTGGTGCATTCAGAGAGCTGGTCGTGCCCCCGTCAAAGGGTGGCTCGTTGTAGAGTCTAATGGTCGTGGGTAGGAATGACCTTATATACTCATCCTTAGAAATCTCACAATGTGTAGAGTTGATGTCCCAGAGACCTTCTAACAGAAATGCAGTGGTGGATAGACCCTCCCCTTTTGGCTTTAATGTATGATGATGTTTTTCGAGATTAATTTCGTTGTTTTGACATCAGGTGTCTTCTGAGCGCACTCTCTGCAGCCTGCGTCCGACATCTTGAGGTTGTCATGTGGTTGTTGATGAGAAAAGGCCGCGTGACCTTTGAGTGCCTGCAGTAATCATTCTTACCGGTTCATTAATTGTGCTTATCTTATAGCCGAACGCCTCGGTGCACCAGAAGAGGATGTCAGCAGTGCTGGTGCAGTGGGTGTCCAAGTCCTTCAAGTCCACGCGCTTGAAGACGATAAAGTGGCAATAAGAAGAAGGGTTCGAGAGACGTGTGGTGACATAACGCACTCCACGTTTGGGTGCGCAGATAGCCCCCATTTTTAATTTCCCTACTTCGCTGACACCTCGCACGTCCTGTGCTACAAAGTACAAGAGTACTCTGCCATTCTGTTCAGCTATTAGTCAGGAAGGAGGATGTTGCCCATATATGGTACATACTAAGACAGGAGCTTCATAGATACGGGAATGACATAAACATGGCCCTTGCCCCCAAAACAGATTAATCACCCCTGGCATTATCAGTAGGACCCATAACTCCTTTAATCACACCAGCAGTTCAGCCTGTCTCAGGTACCCAACCTGCCCAAATACAGTATTCTCACCTGCTTCAAACAGCAATTCAGTTACATTACTATTGTTGTTCATCCTTTACTATAAACTGTTCATCTGTTACTACTGCCTCTTATTCTATCACTGAGGATCACTGCTCTGTAATTAATTGTTATGACATACAATATGTAAATGATTACTCTATGTAGTTCTCACCTACTTCAGAAACACTTCTTCCACGGTTGTCCGGCCATGGTCACATGACTCAGGAAGATTGGGGCCCCGCATGTTCCGGGTCATTATGTCTTCTGACAGGCTGCTAATCGAAAGCTTCCCGGATTTCACTTCTGGATGCATATTTCAAAAAGTCCCCTCAGTTGTGATTTCTGTGTTTATAAATATCGAATAGGGGCACTTGGAACACGAGTAAATCAAAGAGGTGGGAGCTCTTCTGGGAGGAGGCCGGAGAGCGGGGGCTCAGAAATGTGGAGCAGGCAGCCTGCCTGATCCCTTTCTCCGGCTGCTGGTGGAGCCACAGTTTCCAGGTGCACATGAGCGTTAGAGGGGCACAGGACAAGCGCAAGGCCTCTTTCAACTTGCACTGGGGCCTGTACTACGACGCAAGGTTACTGGCTTATCGGGGTAACTTGTCGGATTTAAGGTAGTCTGGGTGAAACGTAAGAGAACAAATATGAAGTCCATTTAAATTGTGGTAACTTAAATTTGACAAGTTACCCCGATAAGCCAGTAACCTCGCTTCGTAGTACAGGCCACTGATTTGGAGACAGTGGTGTTTTTTAATAAACAAACAAAGCTGTTTATTTCCATCCTGTTATTGTTTTCTGATGGGAGTTTTCTGCAGTTTCACTGTCACTCAGCATCCCGATGAAGGCCGGCAGCCTAATAGCACAAAGTGTTTGACATGATTATCTTCAGAGGGATTATAATATCTTAATCACCTGTTTGGTGTATAAAGGCATATTCCAGGTACAACAGAGTAAGAAGTGTAGCATTGTTAAACATTTTTAATCACTTGAGTCACTTGATTTCTAGTTATGCAAAAATATGCGCAAATTTTCCACCTCCAAAAATGTAATCAAGATCCATATGAACAGAGAAGTAATTGCATTTGATTAATTAAGAGTGCCATGATGCCTAACGCTGCCTAGGCAAGCCAGCAATATTAATTACCCAGAATTACAGTTTCGTAATCGTTAGCTTTGACAATGTAACATAATAAGCAACTGCACTATACAACACAGTAAACTAGCCCTATTCCCTGGATGTAAATGGGACAAATCTATTCCCAGACACTTCCTCTATGCCCTGAATCTTGTTCAGATGCTATACTGCTTGGTCTGTAAGAGGCAGAACATATAATTACACATTTTTATTGTTGAATGTGTACAGGAAGTCAACAATGAGATTATGGGCATTTGAAAAGTCAACAACATTCTCAATGCGGATCTACAAACAATTATTGTGTTTTTTAATTATACTGTAAATGCTGTCTGACTGATTACTTCACCAAGCAGCTCGGCAGTTATAAATAACAGGATTGTTTGTAATAAGCGGGTCGAGAGGGGCTTGTAAGACTACATCATTGGAGGCAACTGCAGTTTGTTCTTCTTGTTTTATGGAGAATTTACTCCCCGTGGTTTTTTGCAGTTCTAAGTTTAATTGGTATTAATGTCTTGACTGATGCTGTAGAGGCGTATCGACCAACGGGGTCCCCCTCACACGCCACATACATCTCCGGCCACAAGCACACGCAAAACACGCAACGCCCCCCCCCCGCTGCTACCCCAGATTTGACACATTTAAATAACATTTCTGCGTGTGAGGCTGTGTGACTTGGAGCCTGTACCTGACATCAGCCTGGGAACTGCCAGGAAGAGGGGGCACGCGGCAGGAGACGAGGGGGTGTCAGGGGGTTTCATGGATCCCTACGAGGACAGGAACTGGATCTGCAGACCCAGCAGACAGCATATCGAGAAAGAGACAGTGCAGACTACAGGAGCACAGGTCCAAGGGTCCAAGTGCTGCTGTCCCGGGATTGTCTTAGCTCTGTAGCCCGGTTCCAGGCCGATGATGAGATGCTACTGATGGAACAAGGACCTCCATAAATTTGGGGAAAGTCTCTCCACATTACTGGAGTTACCAGAACGCAATCTTCGGCCAGGCGTAGGCGTGTGCTGGTGGTAACCAGTGATCGTAATGTGTTGGAGGTCTTGGGGGGCAGCCGTCGACCTTGAGGTGGCAACGGTTATTGACTGTTGAGCTTGCGGACATTCTGCTGGGTGAGCATGCCCCCCCCCCCCCATCATGGAATAGTAATGCTCTTGCTCCACATTAATATTATTTTGCATTATGCAAACCCAATTCCAATTTTCTTACGTATTGACTAACACCCTCCAAGTAACCAAATGGAGGATCGCGACTCGCTGTGGTATCTTATCCCGCCGCAGTGTCTCACCACCCTACCTGCCTGTGCATGATCGGAGCCCATAAAGCCCGAGGTGCATTTACTGGTGCCTGGTCCATGTCACTTCCTTGCCGGCCCGTCATTCTTGCACCCGGCATTGTGACACCGACTGTAAATCACCATGCGAAAACATTTCAAAATATGAACAGAATAGACACTGCAATGATTGTGACGAGATTCCTGCTTGTAAAGGATAATATATTCGCTCTCTCTTTCAGAGCCATTTCATCACTCCCATAATAGTTTAACCCGGGGTAATAGATTGGAGCCATTTGTAATTTTCTCAAGCTCCCATTTCTGAAATTTGGACGATTTTATATGTAAATTATCCGTGCTTCGTCGGTTTGTCTCAAAGGACAGGGCCGTGTGCCATTGCCCCTCTCCCTGATTGATAGGGGATTTAATTTATGCATAAAACTTCATCCCAAAGAGTTTGTGTCTTTGCTGAGGCAAAGAATACCCGAGGCGATTCCACTTTCCAAAGCCTCACGTTTCTCCGTCAGTGCATTTTCCCGCACTCCCAGGTCATGCTCTGCAACCGGCTCATGAGATTTTCATTACGTATTTTAGCACCAAAGGAAGGTTTTTAATCTATATCGAGTCCCCAATGACTCCTTGATCTGACATGGCATTTAACATGCTGCCTGTATGCAGTATATCAGGGACAAAGCTGTTGATCTTTCCGGAATATACTTCCCAAATTCTCGTACGACTGGGGCAGATAAACCACAGTGTCAAGGAGACCGTTTCGAGGCAGACACCCCTTACCGGTTTCCAGACCTTTCCTCACCCTCACTCCAGCTTAACGAGCTCCTGTCTCAATACAGCTTCACTGCCTTCGAATTGTGGCGGCTTGCGTTCCCAATAAAGCTTCCCTCAGCCCAGGACTCCTGTCCTCACGTCTGATGACAGGTCTGCAGGCTCTAGCTGCATGACGGTAAACACTGGCAGCCACATGTTCCTTGCAAAAACTATTTCTCCTCCTTACAGTGTTTCACAGTGGCGATGGGAGGGGGGGAGCCTGCCCTAAGCACAGTTAGCTGTCCTTTCAACTCACTGAGCCATTGCTGGGTTTTTTTTTGGGGGGGGGGGGGTCAGGGGAATTGTATTTATAGGGGCCACAGCAACTAATAAATCCAGTGCAAATTACAAAAAACATGATTCGTTCACTGCAAAAACAAAGGTTGTTGATACAGAGGTGATTCGGATCCTGAGTTAAAACATGGACGCAGTCCCTCGCAGATCGTACTCGCTAGTGTGCTTTTTTGAAATTATATTTTCATTATTTGTCCACAGAGAGCAACCACCAGGCTCAGCGGGACTCAGATCACACGGACAGGGTCGGATCTCCATTAGAACCGGAGAGGCGGAGTTGGAATTCTGGAGCTCAGGCTCTGAGATGTGGCAGAACGGCGCGGTTGCCATGGAAATCCAGTTCATATTAGAGACACATTTTACCCAAGCTGTGCTTCAGCGAGAATCGCTGACAGGTGTTTCACTTAGTCGCGCGGTGTTGGGGCATCGGACGCGCTCCGAGCGTGAATCACGCGGCGACCCCCGCGTGCCGCCGCTTTGGCTGCCGTTTACCCCCCCACACAGCCCGCCGGACGCCCGCTACGGCAGCCCCATCCGAACCAAATGGCGGTCCTGAGCTTTACACTTGTGCTCGTATTTCCAAAACGGTTTACCAGAGGAAGAGACAGGCATAAACCTCAAGGAACTAAAACGAGACGCGGGGAGCAGACATCACCAAGAAACGGGTAGACGGACTAGCCAATGGGACGAGAGCCTGGGGTCACATGGCAGCATACATAGCCGAGCACTGCAGCAACATGTCTTCTAGTGTGTCACGGCATGTTCTAGTACAGGGGGGGCATTTACACCTCGAGGGTTGGGAGTTCGAATCGTCTCTGCTGGCATCCAGTAACACGTGCCCAGCAGTACTTTCTGGATTCCAGTTTTACATTATGTGTCCTCACTTTCCACCGTTGGGTATTTACCCATCCGTACACACACATGGATCAGCTAGCATTATAAACAGAAAAAGGCAGATTTATTCATGTATATTTAGACTCAACAAGGTTATTTCTGTCTTTGTTTTAATTGCAGGAATGCGGTTTGTGTGTCGGTGATTAATTCCTCTCCTTGATTCACTTTTATACCCGATACTCTTGTGACTAATGTTATCTCTGCAAATAAATAGCGGGTTCTGATGAAGCTGGGACAGGCAGTGCATTGATCACGGTGTCCAGGGGTGACCCAGGCACTCCTCTGCAGCATCTTAGGTGGATTATAAGGGGAGTTGCTCTGGCTCCGCCGATGTCGAAGCCGGCCCACAGCAGCTCCCCGAATCCGGGGCAGGTATTTTTAGACGGCGGTGATTCACGCGCCATGGGGGGGGGTCCAGGAGGATGAAGGTGTCTTCGCTGACGTGACGTGGGGCCGCCCCACTCATGTGTGGGGGGGGGATTGTGTGGAAAGTGGACGGAGCTGGAAGCAGGAGTGCGAATGACCCCCCCCCCACATTACCACGGGCAATCTGACATCACGAGGATGTGCGTTAAAGGGCCACCGCGGGTCCCGTACCCGCCGCCTGAGGCAGGCGCTGCCAGCTTGGCACGCCGGGGCAGGCGGGGTGGGCGGTGGCCGGTTCCCGCTGCTGATTGCTCATATCGCTCTCTGTGTGGGCGGGGCCTACCGCCTAGCTCCATGTGGCACCTAGCATGTGTTTTGGTCTGGGATCAGCTTCTGGGAGGAGCTGGTGTGTGTTGGAGGCATTTATGCACTCAGGCGCTTACGGATACACACATATCCAATCATCCTCATCTTTATCACATAACCCGTGTGGCTCGGGCCCCCAGCACTGACACTTCATCCTCAGTTCAATGATGAACTGTGACTTATTTTCTCTTCCAAGCCATTTACTTCCCAAGTTGGTGTGTGTGTGTGTGTTTGTATCCATGACTGCAATGAAAAAACAAAAAATGCAAAAACTCCTGTATTTTGTTTGGTTGTGGTTAGGGCTGGGTAGGGGTTAGGGTTGTCATAGTTAGCATTAGCATTTTTCCCATAGAAATGAATGAGCGGTTCACAAAAATATATGATTATACGACTCTGTGTGTGTGTGTGTGTGTGTGTGTGTGTGTGTGTGTGTGTGTGTGTGTGTGTGTGTGTGTGTGTGTGTGTG
>JAABNY020000082.1:13753793-13775690 GCA_015164015.2 Brevimyrus niger
AAATGGAAAAAGTCATGGTGTGCCCCCCCCCCATCCTCCCCTGACCTCAATCCTACTGAGAATCTTTGGAGTGTCTTTAAGCCAAAGATCTATGAGATTGGGAGGCAGTTCACATCCAAACAGCAGCTCTGGGAGGCTAATCTGACGTCCTGCAAAGAAATTCAAGCAGAAACTCTTCAAAAACTCAGTTCAATGGATGGAAGCTGCTATCAAATAAGGGGTCCTATGTTAAAATGTAACTTGACCTGTTAAGATGTTTTTGATTGAAATAGCTTTTGATTTCAGTAAATATGACCTCCTAATGCTGCAAAGTCCAAAGGTGACTATTTTCAGTTCTTTACAACCTATAAAATATTTTGAAACTCTGTTGTGCGCAATAATTTGGAACAGTGCATTTTAAGTTTTTTGTTTTTAAAAAACATACCTTTATCGTTGGGAGGTTAGTTCAGTAATATTTGAATTATACTCTAATGGTTGATGATTCGAATATTATGCTGACTGTCATTTGTGTCGACTATTTAGGAAAATCAGAGAAACATATCATTTGCATAATTATTTGGAACATGGTGTACACAGGAATTTTGTTAAGCAATATGTATCATTACAGTGCTATTTACGGTGACGCTGCTTAAGTTACTTGTGTTCCTTACGTAGTTCCCCCACTTCTTTTCCACACTATCATGGTTTGCTGCCTGTTGGGCTTTCCCCAAAGCCCTCGCTTATTGTTTATCGACAGGCCGAACTTCACTCTGGAAGCAGCAGGCCTCTGAAATTCAAGTCCACTTCCTTAATCTGATATTGTGTATCTCTAGACAGCAGTGGTCAGGAGTTACACAAATCCTGTCACCTCCGATTTAACATGCAGTTTTTTTTTTATTATATCTAACAGCAGTCATAACATTTGAATTTTGTATGCATTTATATGTGTCTCTCCTATAGAATGAATCAAAAGTTATTTGTAGTTGTAGTTATTTGCGGCTCTCAAACGCCATCAGGCAGATGTATGCCTGTATGAGACCTCAGGTCCTACAGGTGTTTCCGTCCTTCCTTTAAGGGATCTGTGGCTTAAATGGGCTGCCTTCTTTTTCATTTCATTTTTTTTTTAAATGTACAACCACCACCACCACCCCCTTCAGAGGACAACTGTATTTTTAATGAGCTGAACAACAGATCAACACATTTAGCGAAGCCACTCCAAACCAGCCCACCCTTGCCCCCCACCCCTGCTCACCCCATTATGACAACACCGTACACAGATGGACAAATGAAACGTGGGAGGTAAGACAGACAAAACATGACGTTGTAAGACCAAAGAGATTGACACAGACATACAGGACAGGACCGGACGAAGCAAAGCCATACACTTACTGGGAGATTTATGGGTTTTTCTCTGAAGTTGTGAGATCTTATAACATGCAGCAATTGGGGTATGATTGCATTGAGGAGTTGTAGTGACAATGTGTGTGTCTGTGCGAGTGTAATTATGTGTGTCATTCCATGGGTTTAGTCGACAGGCAAGTTCAGTGTGGTGGAAGTCTAGGGTTTGGTGCTGTAGGGTAATAATTTCCATGGATATGTATTCTTTGAGTTTGACCATTGTGTGATATTTACTGTGTGTCTGGTTTTCCCGTTTAACAAGATAGTTTCCTTGGCAATAGCTATGGCAACTAGTATGGGTTCTGCGTCTTCGATTGATGGGGTTATGTCTTATTATTGAGCTATGCCTCATTTTTGCATGTAAATCTATAGCATTTACCTACACGCTAACAGTCTGGCCTGCTGCGTCGTCAAACCATGAATCGCTTTCCCTGATTACCCTCTGGATGCTTTCAAGGAAGGCGATCTGGTCACTTAACAGGGGATAACAAAGCAGGAAGGTTGAAAAGCAGGAAGATGCCAATTTACCCTAAAGAACATTCTGTGGTTGGATCGGGTGAACGGATGCAAGCCGAGGGAAGATACATTTCACAGCCAGGAAGTCAAAAAAATTTGGATAAAAATGCTAATTATGATTCATTTAAAGAAAAATGCATTAGGAGAGGGGAGCAAGGTGGTTCTCAGGCTCCTGGTGTGGATATCATGTAAGCTTTATAACAGCTATTAATGTACGGAGTTTCTCACACACAAAAAAATTATGCACTCGGCTAAGAAGATACCAGATTTTTATAAGTGATAATTGCAGTATGGAATTTCATAGCCATGTTTATAGTGGGTGCTGCTTCTCATGGTTCTTCTTCATCTAGTCGGGCATCCACAGTGGCCCCCACTGCCTGTGTCAGGAGATGTGCAGGGTGGAAGTCGTGGGAGTTTTACCTACACAAAAATGTCCTGAGGGCATAGAGAAAAATGACTGATGATTTGGAGGTAACCAATCAGATTATAGCAGCGGTGGGTCCAAGCTACCAGGGGAGGTAGAACCAAGTCAACTGATTGGTTGGACCTGCCTCCTCAAGTTGCTTGTACCCACCTCTTTGACCATCTGATTGGTTTTCTCTCTGACCCAATCACTTTTCTTTCAGTCCTCAGAACATTCTTGTGTAAGTAAAACTCCCAAGAACAGGGTGGAGAGCTTCATTAGGCTCCTTCAAGGTCCTCCTGTGATTCAAAACTTTATAACTACTGGAAAACATCACAAATGGCAGCAGGCCCCAGTTCCCTACAAATAATCTCATTGGCGTCAACAAACTGCTCAGGAATACCTGAGCACAATGCATAATCTGAGTGATAATTTTGTAAGTTATTTCCATACTATAAAGAACACCACTCTGGTATTATTACGGCCAACTGTTGTCTATTTTTATTGTAATCTTGCCATTTTGGAATAAACAGCCATCACAGTTTATTGCACATTCCATATTTTTGTATATTTTGCTTATAATAAGCAAATAAATGCTACAATGTAATGTGAGCCTGTTCTGTTGTGTGCTTCTGTCCCTCAGATTTTGCACATGGCTTGAAGAAAGCACCTAAGTTTGCGTTACAATAATCATGTATCAGCCTGTGATTTGCTAGCTAGCGTGTGACGTACTGCAGCTGAACGTTACACTGAACCTGAAAGCCCCAAAAAAATATATATATTTAAACATATAAAATTCAGTTTGCTACAATGTGTCACGCCCAACATCAAAAAGATGTTTCTAAATTTGTTTTCCGGGCTGTTTGTGGAGAGCGTTATCGATGCTACTGTCTGTGGCACTCAGCCAGCACTGGTGTGTAATGCTGGTCCGCTCGCTCTCCACACGATGCCTGAAATTCAGGCAGAGATATAAAAATACTCACGAAAGCCTACATTATTAATGCTTCTGCAGTGTAACATCGGCTCTGCAAATCGCACTGGGAGCCACCAGGGTTTTCGCGATGCCATTTGCAGCCATATTATAACTATCAGTAATCTAAGAGCGCCCAAGTTCTCGTTCTGCCCGGCAGAGTCTCAAACAGTCCCCTCCCTCTGCCACTAATTGCATCCCGTCATCTGTGTGGTATGAGTGCAATATGGCACAGTGCTGTTCAGATGGAAAAAAATCACAACAGCATGTTCCCTACATCTCAAACCGCATCTGTATCGCGTGATCGGAAGATATTGGTCAATGCGGAGTCAGAATATTTCTGCGAGTCCTACTGCCCTCTGCATCATTCTGGATGGAATGCTACAATGTAAAAAAAAAAAAAGGGTACGTATCCCACAATGCACTGTTATGGACATTTGTGGACATCAAAGTGGTGGACGTTTGTACCTTCAGAACATTAGCTGGAAGAGGACATATCGATGTAGGCGTGAATGAGGGGACACCATCTTGCAGAGACATTAATTATTCGCTATGGGACTTTTATGTGCAAATGTATGCATACCTGATCTAATGCCCAACCCCCCCTACCCCCCTCCATATCCACATGAACAATGTGATTTGCCTGGAGACCATTGTTCCAGCAGGTCAGTGCCAAGCCGTAGACTGGCAAGGTGTCCTACGGCGTGCCTAGGCTTGTGATGTTATTCTCCAGTTCTATATCCAGTAAAAATTTCTTCAGAATGCATCGCCTGAATAATGAGGACTGACAGGTTCATTGGCAGAAAAAATATGAAACATAAATAATTCAAGAAAAGGAATACAGGAATACAAGTCTCATAATATGTAAATAAAAAGGCATCATAGTCCAGTCATCCACATGTATGTGTGCACATACCCTGTTTGTTTGACCTGGAAGTACATATCACAGACATCAACTCTGTGACAGAACAGGCCATTTTCCTACCTACTTTAACACAGAAGGATTTTACCACAAGTGCCATGTTTTTTATACACCCAGAAGAAAACAGCATGCGTGGTAAATGTAAACTGCTGCCTTGACTCATGGAAAATACAAAACCACAGAGAGGAGAACAATAACCTTGAAGCATTTTTTTTTGTTTTTTTTTTTTTGCAGAACAATAAAATAAATAACTTGAATGGCTAGGTGGGTTTTATGGATCCTGCTTCGTTTGTAATGTAGATAATGACAGTTTCTCGGTTAATCGTTTGTTTTTACCCACAGCGCAGACCACGTTAATGTTTTATGCTGTTTACTCATCTTGGGTTGCAGGAGCTGCGGATTTAAGTTCTCTTTTCAAATGACGAGAGAAGTTCGTTCATCCAGACAAAGGCTTTGTCAACGTACACCTAATAATTTTGTGACTTTCTCTCCCCCGTGTTTTTACGCTTTTCCAGGCCTTCTTACAAGCATTCCAGGGATGACATGAGTTATCGCGAGAGAAGAATATGATGCGCTATTTAAAATCAGTAAACGTTAGGAGTTACAAATTGCTTACTAGCTAATTGGATAATTATCTTTTTTTCTAATAATACGACGCTTTACATCTTTCGGGCTAACTCTGTGACCGCTTAAATACAAGATATTTTTGTCCTTCTATCGAACTATCGGCCACTATTGTATGTTTGCAAAATAAACCTTTAAACCATTTATAATTTGAACAAGTTTGTAATGTGTGCAATGACTGGGATGTATTCAAATATATTTTATTTTACAGGTGCATATGTAATTTTTTTCATGGTTTATATTTCGTGTGGTTTAACCTAAATTAATGAAAAATTGAATCTGACAATTTTTACTTCAAACTGAAGTCCGGGTAAGCTAGAGGGTAAAACTGTAATTCACTCTTGTGGTTATTGTATATAAGTAATTCATGAGTAATTTATTAAATGTCTAGGTTATTTATTACTATTTTATAGCAAAGGAAAGTTAACGAGATTTCTTTTCTGGTTTATGCTACGAGCTCTTTGCCTGAAAAATTGTATACGTTGATAAATGGAAAAGCCGGAATCATAAAATAGCAAGCCACCTTGAATTTTTTAAAAGAAAATGGGTTAAACACGAGGGATTTGGTGCTAACAAAATGCGACTACAAATGATTTTTAAAAATTGATTCAATATTAGTCTTTGGCATTTAACCTTGCGTTTTCAGAGCTACCATTCAGTAAACTTCCAAACGTCGACGGAAAGCCCACAATTTCATGTCTCAAGTCTTAAACCTACCAAAATATTTTGTAATCTTCAACGCATAATGGAATAGATGTACCGTTTCTATGCAGTTAATATCAACGCAGGCCTGAGTATGAATTACATTAACGAAGGATAGAAAATAGCTTCCTGCGAATAATCATTTTTAAAACCCAAAATACTATTTCAGTTACAAAATGCGAAACACCTGTTTCAAATACATTTAGTCTTACACATTACTAACACACATTTAGGCATAATGATTATTTCTTGTAGTGTAACCGTTGTGCCAACAAACGAAATGTAGCTGGATTGCTCGGAGATTTTACACATTCGAAATTTTAAGAATAACCGTATATTTATATTGAACAATATGCTGTTCGTTATTATAACATGTATAAGTCATATATTTTCATTTTGCAGTCACATTGAATTTTTGTTTCTTGCATCAAAGTACAAGAAAATTAAAATGGCACCAATTTAAAATATAAGAACAAAAAACACAGAGTCCGGTGCTAAAAATAGGTCGTTGACTGAAATTGACTTTTTGCCGGCCCCGAGGGAGGGGGGCATCGGCCACTCAATCACAAATGTCTTATTAATTATGAAAACAAGTTGTATTTCCTTTTATAGAACTGTCATTCATTTTTTTCTCTTTTTCACACATTCCACTCTCAGTATCATTTTTACATTTTGGAGATTAAAGATAATTGCCAGTATTTCGAGACATCTAACTACGACAACATCTAACTAAGACAACCGATCAATCAAACAAAAAAGTAAACCGAGTCCTTTATGCCTATAGACCATTTAAATGACTAAAAACAGTTCCGCGCGCATCACCCAGTTATAATGACCCAGTTATAATGATTAAGAACTTTAGTTAGGGATTGACGAACCGAACTCTCGATCTGCCTGTAGACCCCCCGAAGAAAACCACACATTTAAGTTTCAAACAATAACTGATTTATTTAATATATTTTTATACTTTGTAGCAATCTGGTTTTAGTATGCCTATATAAGTACTCTGATTTAAAATCTTTAGGGTTTAGTTATCTCTGTTTTTTCTGAAAATGATTTGATATATATATATAGATCCCCTTTATCTTTTTATACTTTTGGAATAGTTAGGGGTAATATGCAACATCTCTATAAACAAACAAACAAAATACAGTGAAACGTGATCTATGCCTTGGCAACATCAAATAAAGCTAGCAAATTTCACTCCATTCCACTAATTAATTTCGCAGCCTGCATGTTGTCGTGGTGACGTTACATCTCTTTTTTTCATCTGTATGCATGGAATGTCAGAAACACCATGTGAAGTGCAGTGGAAACAGTCATATCATTCTTCATACACACACATATATATATGTATATATACCATATATGTGTATTTATCATATATGTATATATACCAGGCTACCCCGTCTTCCATAATTTAGGGTGCTCAGTTTTTGCATTTCCTTAATTCCCTTGCTGTCGTTGTTCGAACAGTGGTCGCGTGAGTCTAACTTGATCACAGCAATAATATTCTCCGTCGGTCTCCATTTTTTACTTGGCTTGACGTGATGCACTTGGCAAATGGAAATATATAAATAAACACATCTATTACTGGATCGTGTGGAAGCCGACCTGGGATTAATTGCAATTCTGCATTTTGTAATGTATTGTTAAGAGTAGAATTATGGCCGCTCTTCGTGAAATTTAACCATAGTATAAGCCGGGACATCAGATTGTGCTTTAATGCTATTTATCTACACAATATACGTTTTGTATTTGCCTACAGTTAATATTGCTGAATTCCTTGTCCTGTGAATCAACTGATGTAGGTACCACAGTTGTGTTTGAGTGAGATGCCGTCGTTGTAGAAATTCCTGTTGAAGCGCTGCTGAAATAGACGTGTGTTGAATTTGACCCCAGGTCAAAGATCGCGGAGAATCTCCAGAGGACGGTCTGCCGGTGTTTGATTCAATATCAGGATGTCGTCTCGTCTGAATAAAGTTGCCTTTCTGGTGTATACAACTCCAGGTAGGTGTACAGTTGGATACATTTGATCGCTAAACGTTTTTCTTATTATTTTCACGTTGATAGTCTTTTTCTCATTTGTATTACGTTGTTTTTCCTTTTTTGCTCTTCTCATTATATTTTAACTTTTTTTTTGCTTCCTAGAAAGCGAGCCATGTCACTAGAGCGAGAAGTGCCGTCAGAAGCATCGTGACGCTGGAGCGATTAACGTTACGTCCTGACGCTCCATTGCCTCCTCCGCACAGTTCAAACAGGCTACCGCGGAACTCTAGGTTCCTGGATTCCCTTTTGAGTTTTTCCCACAGCTCCGTGGCCCCTCCTTCGCAATCCGCAAGGGCAGTGGTGGCACAAGCATGGAAGTCATCCCAGTACCTGAAAAAGCACGAAAATCGACAATATTTATGTCATAATAATCAAACTGGGGGAAATTATTAGAGAGAGTATTTTCGAATAATAATAATAACAACAACAATAGACTGGGCACATCTCTATTTTGGCTATTAGAACATGAAATTAAATAATTCAAAGGAATGCATTACTACATATTTTAATTGTAAAACGTGCACAAAAATACTATACTGTCTGTAATAACCATCGTCATATGTAACTTTATTGTGAATATTTATTCATTGAAATACATTTATTTCTTTTAATGTTAAGACATTTTAACCTTCCTAATATTTCTGTATTTTACATTTGTTTCAGCTTTGATTTAGGCTACGAGGTGCATGCTTGGAAATTGAATCGTCTTGTGCATTATTTTGTGTTTGTCAGCCAAATACAAGCGTTTTTTAGACGGTACCGTTCAACCTGATTGAGAATGAGGTCTCCCGAGTTTATATATTCGCCATAAATAATGAGAGCTCGAAACATCAGGGACACTTGGGTTTGCCTCCATTGCAGTTTTCCTGTTATAATATTTTCTCCCCATGGGAAATCAAACACTTTCAATCTATTCTGTCCTGCACAGTAGTGCAGCATGCTGGCTAGGAGACGCACCTGAGCAGCGTCGTAACCTATTTTCGGATTACGATCGGCAGAGACATGCGCAGAAACACAGCCTCATCCGCTAGTATCCAAACTGAACTCAGTAACATTTTTGCCCGCAATTTCGGTTTATGAGGTATGACTTAAGTGACTTAATTAAAACATTACGAACATACAATCCTCGACATAATTATTGCATCAGGCAACCTAAATTGTGTATATCATGAATAAAATTCGCTTTTAACAGACGCCTTCTTTGCAATTCGGTTCACTGGTTTGATTCAAAATAATCCAAACATAAACAATTATGACCGTTAAACTACATGCAATTGTGTTTGGGTATCAATTTGTCATTGATAAGTGACAGAGACACCAAAGCCGCGAGATTTCACCAATACCCGTAATTGACGCTGACCTCAACGCCCCTTTTTGGTAAGCCTGGTCTATCTGGTTGCAATTATTGGGTGAGATGTGAATGTGGACCTTGCATGAACACCCACACCCGCTGCTGGTTCTGGCGTTTCCGAATTAATGCGGAGTCTCGTGCCATCTGTCTCCCAATCCCCGTCTGCGTTAACTGGGTCGTGGTGCACGTGTCCCTAGCCGTACAAAGCGAAGTCTGCAGGGCGAAGAGCGCAACTTACGAACAGATGGTCTTTAGGTTTTCTCGATCGTCCAACTCCTGTGGGTAGTTCACCATGCTTTCGCCCAGTCTGAGCAGGCAATCGGAGAAACCTTTAAATACAGTATCACATTTCCCTGTGGCGCCCACCTCCTGAAGCAGATACACTGAAATCAGAGGGAAAGACATGTATTACATTCTATGTTAAACATCGAGCGTTAATACTAGTAATTAGATTTGTAATGGTCAACTAATCCTATTTTAATTACGCCACTTCGCAAGTAAAACGATTTACGCGATTATATTCGCGTATGCAAGTGTATAATGCAGGCCTATGTATTATCAACATGCTTTAGGCAAATTACTTGATACATAAAGTACAAATACCTTAAATTCTATTTTTTTTTAAATGCACAATTTAAAATGTTTATATATCATTCGATTACTGGAGTTTATGCACCGAGGGAAGTGCGCATTTTCTCACAATGATTTGAAGACAGTAAGCTACATGCATTGTTCTATCCGCCCATCTCCGTGACTGCAGAGATAACACCACGTAGGTTACATTGTCCGCGAGCTGGATTCGACGGAAGAAAGATGAGGTAATTCGTCTAGATGGGAGGTGTGTTTCTTTGTGCTACCGTGCATGGGGGTGGGGTGGGACTTAATTTACAGTAGAGGGTAAAGGGTCCGTTATACACACTGTGTGAGCTGATGTCTGCGCGAGGGTAGCTTCATGCAGGTCTCGTATTCATGAGAAAGACCTCCTCAATTATTTTGTGGGCGGAGCTCAAAGACTGGCGCACACAAGGGACATGCAACCTAAAAAAGGTTGCCTCTCTAATCTTGGCCGGACATTTTTTTCCGTGCAGGAGCCAGTTATTGGGAAGCATGTGTTTTCCTTCTGTCCGCTCGCGGTTCGTTGAGCAGGAGATTTAGTCAATTGATCAGATTGTAACAATTTGACAAGCTCTCCGGTTGAGTGGCTGCAGTCAAACTGCGGAACCTTGTACGTGTTATTTATCCTGATCAGTGCTGATAGGAGTGGACGTAAGGTAGAGTCGCTCTGGCGCGAATGATCAGTCCAATTTGTGAGACCAAAAGGACGGACATTAAGCAAGAATTACGAGTAGGTAAAGAATAATAGTACTGTACTGCTAATAACAAGAACACCAATAATAATAATAATAATAATAATAATAATAATAATAATAATAATAATCGAGTTCACCCGAACAAAAAAATATTAAGACATTTTTGTTACTTCAACGATTAAAAAAACCCGATAAATTATATAACATAAATACAAGGTCAATCATTTGCTTCAAATTAAGGTTACATATTTTGTCTGCGCAGTGAAACCGTCAGGTTTATAGCGAAAAAGACAATAATTGCTGGCAATTATAGAAGGATAGGAACATCGTTTTTAGTGGTTGTGCAGATTTTTCTCTTAAATTTGGGTGGCGGGGGTCATTCCAGCATTGCCCCAAAAGTTACTGCTCTTTCGCTTAATGCTGAATATTTAAAATATTTTTAAAATATTAATAAAACAATTTTTTTTACTGTGGTATAGTTTAAAGGCAAATTATATATATATATATATATATATATATATATATACACACACACACAAATATGCATATATATATATATATATGGCATATATGTGTGTGTGGCACTAAGAACCGGTATGTCAATGTAAAATAAAGCAGTGTTACTACACTACGGAAAACCAATATGAATTAAAAATCTACGTGTTACAAGATATCATGCTACAGGATAACAATACAAACTGAGACAATACATTCCGAGAAAATTACAGCCAAGAAGCACAACTACTGCAGATGACTTTGTACCGGATTTAAAGTCGGAGGGAGTAATTACTCCGGATAGCCTAGGTATCTGCAATAAGCCAATTCGGTCAGGGAAATCAATCCAGCATAAAATTCCCTATATATATATATATATATATATATATATGGTGAATACATACTGCGAGTGACATTCTAAGCATTTTTATTCTATGTCGTTTGTCCGGCAATCGAAAGATACGAGCATTTAATCAGTAAATTTCTAATACATTCCTGTTTGCAATGCGTGAAATAGGCTACATTAGTAATGCATATTGGCTGTATGACGCTTTTTATTTTCAGATATATTTTGATATTTTTTCATATTTGTTTCTAAGAGTCTAGACAGAGCCGTTAGGTATTACAATTTAGTACTGCATCTCTGGCCCCTATTAATTTGAAAAACGTGGCTGGAATCCTACGAACAATAAGATCCAGTAGCTTATAGACTAACCATGACAGAAATAACTTGTAAATGTATATAGTATCTGTATAATGAACGGCATTATTTCTTTTTTCTTATTTGCCTAACATTCTCAACATCCGCAATTCCTATATTTAGCGTTTAATTGTAAATTTGACCCAATTTTGAGCACGAGATTTGATGTTAGAAAAGTGAGTATATTCCAATAGGAAACAAATGTTTTTTGTAAATAGTATTTTCATTCAAAGATACAAATGTAGTTGCACATGCCTACAGAACGAGTAATACTGTGATTTATTTATTTATTTATTTTGTGGATTCCTGGGATAATTATTCTGGTGCAAAGGCTTGCTGCGTAACTGAGTAACCGGGGTCCTGAGCGTTCTAAAGTGTTTAAACTCATGACAGATGACCGGTGACCTGCTTCGCAAACGGTTCCAACGTTTGCAAGTCGATGCAGATTCGCGAGAAAATATATTTCAACCATAACTCGCACTCCTAGGTGTGAAGTATTTATGTCATCCGTGCCTGCTGCTGTCAGCTTATTAAGATGCCAGCGCAGTGTACGTCTCCAGCTGTAACGTTATGCAATGTATTTTAAGATAGCTGTAATGTGGTTCTCTTTAAATTTCGTAAAGGAAAAAAAAGTGCATCGATTATAGTCAACAAAGTTTGATAGCAAAATATGACAATATGGACAAACTGAAAGAAATAAAATGCGTATGAATGCAAAATCGAAACCGCGATTTTACCCAGTATATTTGATTTTACGTTGATCATTAACGTTTGGCGCATTCGCTATTGTTACGGTGCACAGGCGGTCGTATCGATTCTTTTAAAAATACTCCGTCTTAGCAGGCTAATTATATTTTGCAGGAAACATATTTTGTACAAGCCTTATGAATAAAAAGCAGTTTCAAATAGTATCATTTGTGTTTCATTGACAATATTCGTTTTAAACGCAAGTGGAAAAGTAACGCGGACAATACACACAAACATGCAATTGTTTTTAAGTATAATAAAAATAAATAGTCCGATACTCACCCAACTGTACAGCAAGAAACAGTGAGATATATCTGCCGGTCAAAGTTAATCCCATCCTACGTTTAGTAAAACCATTGGAGTATGCACATCTTAAATAGCTGTAAAGAAAAACTGAAGTAGATTTTGCACACCACACATCGCCACAGCGTCCAGTGGCAGCAACGGTTGCCTTTCGTTTTCCTTTACGCTTTTTCTCGCGGACTAAGAGGCGATGAAGACAGAAGTAGCGCAACCCATTAAGTGAAGGGTGGTGATGCTTTTTTTGCTTCACGCCCACATCGCTTGGGTGACGTAGAAGTGACTATGACAGGCCCCCTTTTTCTTCATTTTTTTCATTTGCTGGATAAGACAAACTCTGTCTTCCTTTTTTCTTATACAGCCATTAAGGGGACTGTCGTGATACACACATGAACGTGCGAGAAGCCAATGTACTATCTCGTAAGGCGGAGATGTTCACCCTTGTGATTCTCATTTTCAGATAAATAGACACAATAAAATTGGAAAATTAAAGAAAGGGGGTGGGGTAAGAATTATAGAGAAGACGCAAAGTTTGTTCCCTTGCCCTGACGTCAACTTAAGTCAGAGGGAAATTACATTTAACGACGGACTCTTTCATCTTTTTACCATACGCAGCTCGTAGAGTCCGGGCGTTTCATAAGAAGTACCTACATGTCGACGGAGAGTTCACACAGCAGCGAGTAAACTGACTTTTTTTTCCCCAGTGCACAGACTGTTGCCCTTAAGTCGTGCGCACATCTAACTACTGGCTAATTAGGTCTCCAGACAGTTAATTTAAAACGGGCAATACGTAAAAATGCCATTAGGGGACCGTGGGGCGCAGCGAAGAGAGTGCGGCCGCTAGACGATTTATTTTAAGTACAAGTTCGCGTTCATTCACAATGCTGGGCTTTCGCTTCAGTAATTATTATTTACGCGTAATGTCAGCGGGGAGACTGTTGCACTAATCACAACGAAAATAAACCGACAAATTCTATGTGTGTGCGTGTGTGTCATAAAGTCCGACCAAATAAGCAAGCGGCAGATTTATGGATTCTAAAAATTATATTTGTTATACATGTAAGAATTTATGCTAGGGCTATAATACAACATTATTTTTGAATAAATATCAGATAGATGTGTAAATTAGGGCTGAGTAAAATTAATATAGAGGGCTATATATAATATATAGTGCTAAAATGTCTATGTAATGTATTACAGCAATCAACTTGTCGATTTACGTTTTGGGTTTTTTTTTTTCAAATATAATAAGGGAGGTTACAGAGTGACGCAGGTGGTCGTTATTACAAGTGAGCTGATTTTAATTGATTTGATTGAAATGTGAAATTCCGTGGTTCGTTCTTGGCGTCCCCCTCGTGGTGGGTGGCTGTAACAGCATCTGCACATGGGGGCGTGTTTGCAGGGGAAGTGCGTCGCCGTGAAGGCACGCTGTCTACCCGCAAGCACTCTCAGCAGGATTTAAACTTTACCTAGTCACGACAAACCACGGGGTTCTCCGGAGGAATGCTTTTGGAAACGATCTTATCAGGATCTTATTGGCAAGGCTGTGCCGTGAGTCACGCACAGCAAATTACATAATTATGTATTTTTGACACGAACTCTGCTTTACATTTATATTACGGATGATTACCTCTTCTCGCGGTTCTGTCTAACTAAATATGTCGTCCTGGTTTTCAAACTGCTTGTTTCGTATTTTCCTTAGAGATTCATGTCCATCGCGTTGTTGCTGGTTTGTAATGCAAACTTATGTGCATTTGCAGGTTTATGGTTTTAAAATCCAAATGGATTTAATGATCGTTGAGTGGCTTAATAAATGTTAACAGTGAGGAATATTAATTGTTAAATACATGAACTATTTCATATAATAATTTATAATGTACAAACTCCCCCCATCCCATCCTCCTGAAGTGCCAAATTACCCTGATCCTTCACTCAGACCCTAAACTTATATCTCAAAAAGGAGTAAGATGAGATGTGAAGACTAATCAGTCCAAGGTACACGACCACATGCTTGTACGATTGGTTTATAAAGCATAATTTCATGTATCATTTTCTTTTAGAGCAGAGAGAAGGATGTGTAGGCTTCCCCCAAGTGCCCAGGCAGGGGCCGAGACCCACTTCTGCAGCAGAAGATGCAGACATCTGTATGGAATTGGTTCTGTTTCATGTCCTCATGTGGGGAAGGCACACCAGAAGTGAATCTGGGAGATAAGCACATCCCCCCCCCTCCCCCCGAGGGAGTTATGATGCCACCCGGCTGAGTAAGAACCATAGCAGAGCCATGGCAGGGCTGAATACTGAGCCTTGCAGAGCCAAGGAGGATCCCTGCAACATCTCCGCAGTCCTGTTTACTCACTGCTTCCGGTGCTGCCGTCTTCTGATGCAAAAAACATGGTATTAATTACCAGAGCATCCTCTGTTATCTTTTGCTCGTTTGGGCTAATTAGCATTGACGTCGCAGCTATCGTCTCGCAAAGAGTCTATTGAGTACACTTCAAGAATGAAATGTTCCGGTCTGCCCTGGATTTCGTGCCGCAGAGTCCCCGCTGGCTTGCTGGCTGGTGACATTTTGCAGAAAGGTGGCCGTCCACCTCACGCATTCCCATGGCACTCTTTGAAGGTGGCTGCAGTTAAACGCTTTCCTGTGATGCTGCCCCCCCCCCCCTAAACAGTCTGTTGGCATGTGAGCCCAGGAATCACATCCAGCGCATAACTGTTGCTTAATGTCAGTCTTTTTCCTCACACAGCTGGGCGAGATCCCAGGTTTAATATCGAAGACGTGCTGCTGGAGGACTCTGGTTTTAATCATGGGTGCACGCACAAATTTTTGGGGGTTTGAAGGCCGAAATATCAATGAGAAACATCCTGTTCAGAAATTCAGGCCAAAGGGGGGGCTGACCAGGTGTGCTGCATGCTGGGATCATATTGGGTTAATCGGCGTTACAGCGCAGAGGCATCTGTGCCCTTATAGAATAAAGGAATTTCTTTATTTTTCTTTTTATGATCTATTTAGCGCAGAAGTGGAGATTCAGGTCCATAGAGTACAAATCCAGACCAAGATTTTGTTTCAACCAACCAGTTGAGTCTAAAGTGTCATGGTCACAGAGCACTCAACCGGTCGGTTGAAACAAAATCTTGGTCTGGATTTGTACTTTCTGGAGTTGAGATTGACACCTCTGGTTTAACGCCACCCATGTTCAAATCACACGGAGTAAATTGGCGTCAGATACAAGTGTTGCAAATAGAGGATTGTAGGGCTGGGATCTGAATCTTATACACGCGGTGTCTGCTTGGGGGAGCTAGTTAAGCAGAAAGGCTCGGAGGGCAGGGGAAACGGGAAGGGGGTTAGAAACCGCCATCTCTGTCTTCAGCGTGGAAGGAAACACAGATAGACAGCAGAATGACATGCAGAGTCAGGCGAGCTCGGTATGACTCCCAGTGTTCTGCAGCCCAGAGACTCCGGCGCTGAACAACGTCCCTGCACTGCAGATGCGTGACAGCTGAGTGCAGTGTGTCAAAAAGCGATGGCTCCTCATCAATCACTCAGCCAGTAGCAGGGACGCATGAAAGATAAGGGGGTTGACCTTCTCATGAAGGTGTTTCAGTACGGAGAGGATAGCGGCAGGCTCGTCCATGTGTGTCAGTGTTAAGGCACTCTGAGTGTTCAGGTGGACACCCCACCATTCCTTGTTCTAGTGCGAGAACCTCACGGATATCCTGCTTAAACCCCCCTGTAATCAGGATCCATTTCCACGTTTCTACAATAAACGGACAAAATGAGTGCTCGGATTTTTGGGTCTAATTGTCTCGCAAGGATTCACTGGTAGGTGTGGCCCACAGCTGCTCTGTGATTGGCCTTCAATAGTGAACTGTGAACTGAATAAAGGCAGCAGGCCATCTCGAAATCACACCTCCTCTCCAGCTGCCTAAGTAGAAGTTCTGGGCTAGGGATGAAAAACCCGATCCATAGATGGTTTTTGGGATCTTAACCAGTCAATAACAATGGGTTGTACACCACTGCTTTATTATTGGCTGATTGAAAGGTCATCCGAAAAAACTGCACCCATCTATGGATCAGTTTCGCCACTGCTGTTCTGGGCATACCAACAATTTAGTCACCTGTGCCTGTGGGAAAAAATGGTTGTGGGTTCGAATCCTAAGATTGGCTAATAATCATATCAGCTTTGGGCCCATCAGTGAGACCATTAATCCTTATTGTTCCTGGGATGCTGGATCTTTCTTCTCTCTGACCCCAAGCTTTCCTCACTTATACATTAGCTTAGACAAAAGCATCTGGTAAGTAAAAAAAAATGTACTGGTCAGAAAATATACACCGTCCCGGTTTTGCACGCAATACAGTTTTGGACTGGGAGTCGTTCTGAATGTGCAGTGTAAAGCAAAGAAATACAACTAGATTCAAGATGCAACCCTAAAAATAGCAGCCTGTGTATTAAAAATGCATGACCTGATTCGGCTAAATCTGTTGGAGAGCGAGGAAATTCAGGAGTATCGCCGTTCATTGTCAAAACACGGCTGTCTGGGATCCTGGCCTTGTACTCCTGACCCCGTTACATATCTGACATTAATTATCCTTTCTTATGTACCTCTGGACTCCTGGCCACAAGAATAGGATCCAGTCTATAAGCACAGCTCGCCCCCTGCTGGGGGATCGGCTGGGTCACATGACCTCCCCCTAGGCCCACCGCCTAATACGGGGCTCTTCAACTCTGGACCTCGATTCCAAATCCAGGCCATGTTTTTAGTTCTCCCAAGTGGTTGTTTAATAATTACTGATTCTGATTGGTCAGAGGCTTCACACCTGACAGACAGGTAAAGGAAGGCTGGAAAACCAGCAGTGGACCTCGAGGACCATGAGTTGAATAACCCTGACCTAATGTATGTCAGGAGGGACACTATGAGCTATGACAGAGTTTATAAATTACCATTTCAGCCATTTCAATTCGAAGGACCTGGATTTCATTTAAGTCCTGAGTCCTTGCCGTGTGTTAATTGGTCAGTCTCTCATAATCATGCATGTGTCACTAATGTTAATGTGACACAACTAGAGTCTTTTAGGCAAGGAAACAAACCAGTCACAGCACAAGAAGAACTGAACTAATTAGCCAAACACAGGAGCCTTACAGTTTTAAAGAAGTTTGTAAAACCTGAAGTAGTTCATGGTGGCTCCCCCCTGAAGGATTAGGTGGTCACCCTACCCTGCACCCGCCCCACCAGGAGTTCCCACCCTCCATCCCTTGACCCATTTCCCTATGACAATGCTTCTCTTTACACACAAAAACAAAACCAGCCTAACAAACAGCACCGGGCGTGATTCCACTGTCAGAAAGCTTTGAATCTGAGGTCTGTCCTCTCAGCAGCTTTACTGTTAGTCTTGCTGTGGGGGGGCCGCTGCTAGAGCTTCACACCGAACCAGAGCCCCCCAGCCCCAAATCTGCAGCCCTGGCATAATTGTCAATGCCAGGGAGCCTCTGCCTTTGGTTTGTCCCTCTGTGTAGTGGCTAGATTTCGCTGGTACTTTATTCATTGGTGACTGGGCTGAAAATGGTGTGATTGTGTCAGTGATCTCACGTTATACGTCACGGCACCGATGTCCTACCATTCACATTTACCAAGCACGCGTTAGTATGATGTCATTCGCCATATGATCAACCTCCAGCCTCCATCAGAACAGAGGGTAACATGCTCTGTCTGATTCCTCTGCCATTCTGCTCCTTAAAAGCCTGACTGAGTTACTCATCGTTGTGATTAACCGGATGACATAATTCCCCCAGTCTGGCGATATCCATCCCTCCAGAACCGGGATCACGAGGACCCCTGCTGGAGGCCAACGGCGTGACGCCGTTCAAGGATTAGACTGCTCCAAGCAGGGACAGATGGAGTAGATTCTGCTTCTACTCCCTGACGGCAAAAATACAAAAAGACTGAAAAACAAACCCAAGCCCGGTTCATCGACATGCCTCTGTAGCCAAACACGTTGACTCCCTCTATCAACATCAAGATCCTTTGGATCATTTTGAGTAAACGCTCATTAAAGACTTTCTTGACTCCTTAATGATTTGGGATTAATTAGTGATGTGGCAGTGACTGATTGGCCTGTCATTGAGGGGGCTGTGTGACATATGAGCATGAAATACAGGATGAAGCATCATCTGGTCCTGCTGGTGGTTTGGGTCCGTAAATTGGACCTCATGAAGTCCACAGCTCTCTTCTGACATTTCTATTTGGCTGCTTCAACAGCTGGGGGGGAGTCAAGCCCAGGCAGCACAGGGCACATGGGGGTCCACTATGGGTAGGGTTCTAGTCCCTCACCGGCCAGGTTCCACACTACAAAGAATCTAGAGACCCAAATTAACCTACATTCTGGTTTGTGGAAAAGACCAAACTTAGCCCAGGTTCCTGAGTTGTAGGGGGTCCTAATATTTCTTTTGGTCATTACAACAGCACTTAATGCTCTAGATAGGCCCCAATAATGACTTTCGCCTAGGGCCCCCCAGCCCAGTAAATTTGGCAGGGTCTGTGGGAGATACCCAGGGCACTCGGAGCACATGCCGAGGAAAAGTTACACGATTGTTTACGTTCCATTTACTATGTTCCACATACAGGCCTTTCTCAGCTCCCTTACAGAAGCTCTTTAACACCCCCTACTGGCACCACTCTGTATGCACACAATCACCTCATAAATGTAAATTTATGCTGACTCTGGAAATCTGAGGATATTTTCTTTACGCCCGTTAACTGGCGAACACAGTAGATGTCTACAATCATCTCCACTCCCATAATAATAAAAAAACAACATCTCTTCTGTTATCCTCCCCTGCTGCTTTTCACAAGCCAACCACAGAGGTCAATGTTGACCACTGGGAATTGTGGGAAGGGAACAGGGCTCTGTGATGTTGTTTTTTTTTGCACAGCGGACTGGAGGTGGAGTACATTTTACATCTGCTAGAGGATTTGTGTGACCCTCACCCTCTCGACAGGAGTAAATTCCCTGAGACATTTGACTGGAGAGTCCTCCCTTGAATTTTAAACAATCGACTTTTGTTTTACCTTAATAGTTCAGAGTTTCTGCCTCTTGGTTTAATATAATGTTAATGGCTTTAGGTTCTCAAATTAATCTGCATACTTGACAGGCCAGGAACTAGTTTAAATGGCCCATTTTTCAGCACAAACCCTCCATAAAGCTACATATATAACTGGCCTTATGTCTCAATTTTGAAGCCTTGGATGCAAATTTTTTTGAGCTTATATAGCACCTAAGCATTGGGGGGGTGGATCATGCCACCCGTCTGGCTTTGTGAGTTTTTAACGGGCGTCTAGAATTTCCAGCCTCTCCTCTGGAGAATAATCTCCATATCCTACTGAGATACCTGAAATGATGTTTAATTTACCGTTTGTAGAAGTATGAGAAGAACTAGACTGGAATGTGTTTTTCCCCACATATCATATGTTGATCTCCTTTTTGAAAACCTACACACAAATATAGATATGAGAACACAGCTGAGATTCTGAAAAGAAAGGGCTCGTCCGGGATTTGAACCCGGGACCTCTCGCACCCAAAGCGAGAATCATACCCCTAGACCAACGAGCCACTGGCTGCAGTTCTAAAACTTTAACTGTCCTCTGAATTGTATAGGACAGTCACATGACATGTAGCTGGCCAATCATGGGCCTCATGGCACCAGCGTTGCTCACATGAAACCACACACCGCATGGGTGATGGGAACCTGAATGAGCCACAAACGCCAATTGGGAGACACCGCTCTGCCTGACAGCTCTCTGCAGTTCCTGCTGGCCGCAAGTATTTGGCTTTTTTCCCTTCATTCCTGTGCTCAGCTGGATCCCCAATCCAAAAATCCCGAAATGTGCCTGTAAATATCTTGGGACATCATGAAATGAGATTAATAGATGATCCCAGCATTTGCCTTCCACAAGATTCATTATTTGCACATTTTCTTAATCACATTTTTATCCTGTTTTGTTTCCTCAATTAAGTATATTTTAAAGCAATTGTATTAGAAACCATGCAAAGTTTACTGGGGTAAAGTGTATGATGACCAGTAGCTCTCTTAGGAAGCTCTTAGGAAACAGCTCTGAGCAGTGAATTCCCATCTGGGCCAAGCTGATCCGATCAAAGAGAAGGGTTGTATTGTTAGGGATTAATTTCATTTATCTCTGTTTAAACATCTTCATATATTTCTGCACTGGATATGCAATTATGGATGGATGGATGGATGGAGTGATGGATGGATGGATGGATGGAGTGATGGATGGATGGAATTATGTTCTATAGGGGTGGACAAAATAACAGAAACACCTACCAGCATGTTAATATTATATATTTTGCCTTCATAACAGCTTCAGTCCTTGAAATTCTACTGGAGATGAAGGAGGTAGGAGATTCCTTTTTGTTCTCCATCCGATTAAAATTTAGTGACGTTTCGATCAGATACTTGTAGAAGCTGTGGAAGCCACTTGACTTCATCCTGGGATTTATAAAGCAACCCTTGAATTTATTTAGTAGCCAGTATGAGGGACCAGTGTCTCCAGCAGACGGGGCACCTGAAACTGGGAAATGACCCCAAACTGCAAAACAATCACAGGATCCAACAGTTCCGAAGAGAAGGTGCCCGTATCATTGCAGATCACACACTATGTTTGACAGCTGGCAGCAAACGTTGTGAGTTGAAGGCATTACTCTCACTTTCTCCAAACATAAACTCATCTGGATGTAGTAAAATGGGTGAAAGATGAGTCCTCAGGCCACATTACTCCCCCCATTGCTCAAAGATCCAGTTTTCTTGTATTAGACTCGGGTACAAACGACTTCTGAGTGGCAGCCCTGATGAAAATTCCAGCGCTGCTAAGCTCACAACAGTCACAGCGGTGCTGATTTAACCCTGAGAAGTAAAGTATTTGTGATGTTTACCAGGCATCCTATTAAGAATCTGTCTATTGCTGCTTGTGAGTTTTGACTTGCAACACTATTCCTATTTCTCAATGCTGTTTTTCCATGCTTGGCCTATAGTCATAGTTCTGTATGTTTTTTTGTGACCTGCAGTACAGGAGTTTCTCTGCGGTATTTGGAACTCAGCTACTTCCCTGAAGTCCCTTTCAAAGCACCCATAACAAAGTGCTGATTTTGACTCTGTTTTGTAGCTGACACTAATTGGTGTTCACCGAAATACGACACACTTTTGTAGCTACATTTGTGATTGTGATTCAGTTACCTTGAAGTCAGTTTTCAGTATTTCTATCCTATATTTTGGCCATTGTTAGTACACATTCTCAAAATAAACCAACACAAGCAATAAATTCTTTATTTCTCAAGTACAATGTGACGTCCCGCGCCCAACGATCCTGATTGTGTGCCACGCCCCCATCGTTACCTCCTGTTTTGCCCTGATTGTGAT
>JAABNY020000082.1:13794778-13804884 GCA_015164015.2 Brevimyrus niger
GCCAACATTTCTAAAGAATGCTTTCAGCACCTTGTTGAATCAATGCCACGTAGAATTAAGGCAGTTCTGAAGGCGAACGGGGGTCAAACACTGTATTAGTATGGTGTTCCTAATAATCCTTTAGGTGAGGGTATATTGCCATGGCTGGGATTGAGATTAGATCCATCTATTCATCCATTTTCCATAACCACTGATCAGCTGTGGTGAGCCTAAGGCATAGCACTGGAATAACTGGGGAGGCCATGGATGGGATACCAGTCCTGTGATTAGTAATACACCTAATTATGTCAGGCTTATTTTATTAACAGGACCAGTAGTGAATCATGACAGTTACATTTCACTTTTTTAAAATCTATTCGGGGAACCTTGCACTTGTCACACAAAATCTGGAGTTCAGGTTCTGCAGAACCCGAGGCTGGGAGCCGGAACCGCAGCTGCCATTTGGTGTGAGGAGCATAAGTCAGGCATCGTGCCCATGCGCCGGAATGTTCCAGGTGACGCTGGGTCAGGGGCACTGCTCGGTTTACAGTGTAACCAGCTGTACCAATAAACCAAGGGCACTTTCACTCTTATGCATTGTAGTGAGCCCTCTAGTGGTGGCTTAAGGACACATCCGAGTGTGCAGGCAGGAGGTAGTAAGCTAGTCACAGCAGTGTTTCTCAACCCAGTCCTTGGGGACCCCAGACAGTCTGTATTTTTGCTCCTTTACCGGGAGCTGGGAGGGATCTAAAATGTGGACTGTCTGTCTGGCAGGGAGCTGGGAGGGATCTAAAATGTGGACTGTCTGTCTGGCAGGGAGCTGGCAGTTATAGCACTGGTCACACACACAAGAGTAACACAAAGAGACTCAGTTACATGTGTAGCCGTGCTGACCAGCAGTGTAACCAGTTCTGCTCTGCACCACGCTATATTTTAGCACCTAGAGAATTCATTTAAATACACACACACACACACACACACATATATATATATATATTAGGGCTGTCAAAATGTATGGGTTAACGCAGATTAATCCATCATCATGATTAATCTGAGAAAAAATTTTGACGCAATTAACCCATCTGCAGCATAGAATGACTCAAAATCCCTGAAATGTCTCTGTCAACCCATTTCGGTCAGTTTTGGTGCGTTCCATTTGCCCTCGGAACTCGTAATCCAAGTCGAATTCTGAGTTTTGAGGCCGGATGTCACAGCATGCTCGCTCCCATTTCTCAGAGATCCGAGAAATATCTCCTGGGCGCATGTTCCCCAGGCAAATGGAATCCATGATTCATGCACCTTTGATCAACAGAAGGGAAAGTTGTAGTTTTACTGTTTAAGCACTACTTCTCATTTATGGCTCATTAATCGGTCACACACACTATACCGTCCAACTTATCTCTGGACGTGTTGCTACGGAGTTTTACGCGTAAAGCCCCGCGCGTAATGTGTTATCAACTGATATTGCTAACAATGGCCATTAACCGGGCTAGAATTGGATTTCATGATTAGTCGGATTATTTGTCGGATTTACGGAACTTCACGCTAATTGTAAATGAATGAAGATAAAGACCATTTTAACTGAGGTACCTTAAATCCGAGAAGTTGTCCGGCTAAGCAAAAAATGGCTTGAGCAATCATGTGATGAATCTGATAAAAAAAATGATTTGTTTCACAGCACTAATATATATATATATATATATATATATATATAGAGAGAGAGAGAGAGAGAGAGAGAGAGAGAGAGAGAGAGAGAAAATCACAATCTAGTGATATACTAACAGTTCATACTTACTGTGCCAGTGGCCCAGGTCCACAATCTTTAGCCCGATAACAATTTGACAAGAGAACACAGATGTTTAGCTCTTGTGATACAGCTGTCCAAACGATGGACTCCACTATCTGCAAAACAAAATGGGGGGGGGGGGCAGCACACCAAAATGGTGTCAAAGCACATGCGAGTGCATATCTTATCACAGCACACGACAGAGAGCGTGAACACATCACCACTGGGGCACCGAGGATGGCAGACAGCACGATTATGGCAATAAAGCTCTCCAGCGATACCTGTCATCCCTCATCCACTGCATATGGCTTCAATTCCTTCCAAAATGTAATCTTGACTAATAAGCACATAATCTTCCCTGTTGGTACCAGGGTTATAATACTCTTATTTTTCTCATCAGTCCCCTAACACACAGCGTGGGACATTTTAGAGGTGCGATTCCCATCTTATCATCAAAGCATTAGGGTCAAAGGTCACCTTCTCACAGAGGAAAGGAGAAAACAACGGCTTGGGGGGGGGCATCGTTCAGAGGACAAAGTTCTGCATTTCTGCACTGAGTGTTAAAAGGAATGACTGTCACTTTAAAAGTACTGCTGTCAGGCAGCTTATGATATCAAGATTTTTAAAGATCTTTGCTTTGCAAGCTTCCTGATTGGCTCTTGGGTGTGGGCGGGGCAACCAGGCCCCTCCCCTTGCTACCCAGACCACATGTCCCACTGCTCCGGCCATGCTGTGCCGCCCCCTTTGATACTCTGGGATCGGCAGCCCCTAAACCAGCTAGTCACTGATTAACCATGTTCAGCAGCTTTTCTTGGGACACCATGCACTGCTTAATGCTTGAGTGCTTGGGTCCCCCTGTATTGCATCTGACTGGTACCATTTTCTTTTTTTAAGGACAAATTATGTGTTTCCATGTGTCATTGTCCAAGGAAAATAGCTGATGAATAACAATAGAAAAATATTTGCTATCCAGCTCCAGTGACAGACCATCCAAAAAAAATCTGCATTATCACATGTTGCACTGGATATTTCATTTGTGTATAATATCATATATAATACCAATTAGATGTATATCACAGTTATCAGTAGCATTCTGAACAGTTTACAGTAAACTAATAAAAGATCACATTTTTTTCCTGTACAATTTTGCAGTTGAAATGACTATGAAGCTACTAAAAAAAATCAATCCAGATTCCCACTCACTAACGCCCCTACTGGTAGCTTATAGTTTTACAAATGCACTTAGAAATTTAACTTTCTACCTTTTCAGGCTGAGCTTATTTTCCAAAGATTATTATTTACGTAAATAATGACAGGTTCAAGGGGCGCATTATAAATATATTCTGCATATAAGCAGTGCCATTATTGCATTACTGGTAACAAAATATAAATATTATGATTGGTATTATTCGTGAGATTTGAGGAATAAAAATCACTGCTTTTTTTAGTATAAAGAACTGTCGTTATAGCTGCGCTGGCAGGCAAACTGCACACAGAAAGAGACAGTGGGCGTCTATCGAGCTGCAAAAGCTTTTAAACAATAAATTTCAACGTCACTCCCAATAAAGTCCACATTACGATGTCGTGGCTATCCTCCGGCACCCTAATGCATGAACCAACGGGTCACCGAATAAACCATTTTATAATCATATACATTATCTTCATTTATCAAACAATTTACTTTTTCACCCATTCTGTATCTGCGAAGTTACCAACAAATAAGGTTTACCCACAAATCATCTGTTGCCAAGGGAAACCGGTTTCTTACCACTCCCACCTCTAAACCAATTCGTTGACTGCGTATTTCCTTATACGGCACGCAGGGACACTATCGTAGTTGTTTCATTAGGTCGGTATTGCATTGTACTACGTTTGTGCATGGAGTCATTTCTTCCATTTCGTGATTTCATTCATCACTGCAAGTTTTTTTAATGATTCAGAGTTCGGTTTCTTGAGCAATGCAAGCCATATCGCTCCTTGGGTTTCCTTACGGGCTCCGGAGAGCTGCGCAGTACGCATGCGCGTCGCTGATCTGGTACCCTGCTAGTGAAAGAATGTTGCTGGCGTTACTCTGACATGGCTTATAAACACGTACGTCAACTGAAAATAAGGCATCTGCACAATCCCGAAGGTGTTGCAGTTTATATTCAGCGTTTTATGAGTGCTATACACAATAATGGATACACAAATTTGGAAATGTTGCACTTTTTTGTTAAGAGCGTAAGCGTGCGTTATGTAAATAGCAACTTGAATGACATGTGAATGTGCTTTTACAGATTTTGACAGCTAAAAATGCATCGCTGATTTGCAATATCACGACTGCACGATTGACGGTTCCCTGTGACGGTTTCTTTCACACGAAGTTTATATGAAGCTTCATAAAAATAAATGCATACATTAACACGTTCTTGTCTTATATGCTGTTGGCGTGGATGAAGTATTTGGTTACCCTCCAATTTATCACTGAAGTGTGGCGACCAACAGGTGTTCTTCTCGTATGATAGTGGGAGGCGCTCTAACTCTGGGGGGAGGGTGACTAACCAATAACTTAATCTCGCAATACTAGAACAACTACAGATATATCGTAACCTAACAATATAGTATGTCGTGTTCAGATGAAAATATCGCAGAAATAATTTTGATCATTGAAAAATAATGTGTGTGTGTGTGTGTGTGTGTGTGTGTGTGTGTGTGTGTGTGTGTGTGTGTGTGTGTGTGTGTGTGTGTGTGTAAAGTTATGTCAGTGATATGGCGTTTTTTAAAAGTTCTATGGGCTGGAGCCCTGTAGACCACATTAAGGGAATTTTAAACCAAAAGGAGTACTTTCGCCTACGTAATATATGTAATGATGGATAAAAGACACTGCGAAAGTCCTTTGGAAAAAGGGGCTTGGTGATGGACGCCGCAGTTATAATTAATGGCATCTCTATCAAATAGTTATACACTAAACTATTATTACGCCATTTAGCAAATTCCGATATCACTAAGCGAAAGTAAACACCTGTTGAAACATGGCTAAAACTATGGCTTATAATCCTTGGATAATAATTTCCACCTACTTTCCTGTAACACTTTCTTTTTTGCAAACCTGTTCTTTATACACTTATAACCAGTTTACTTAATGTTCTACAGCCGAGGTTTATGTATAACTCCATATATGATGCGTGGTCGTCTGTGACTAAAATGTGCAATTGTTTTACATTATTTACATACCAACTTTTCAAATACGTTACGCTTGAAGTATAACTTCGTCATGTCCGCGTGTACTTCTGCACACGGAGCAGCCGCATTTTGCGCCTAATGTCGTTATTTACTCTGCGGTTGTAGCCTGTACGCCGTAGTGAAAGGATTAGAAAGGGGACCAGCCCGAGCACGCGCTCAGTGGCAGCAGTAACTCTACTAACTATGTGTTACCTGGCTTCTTCGAGACCATTTAATGGCACATAATCAAACGTTTCGGGGGGCAGAGGTCGTTGCCGTGAATGTTTTGTAACTGTCATGCTCAGTAAACTCTTCGATATTATAATGTATATATATAAAACACATATGTGTGTGTGTGTGTGTGTGTGTGTGTGTGTGTGTGTGTGTGTGTGTGTGTGTGTGTGTGTGTGTGTGTGTGTGTTTGTGTGTGTGTGTTTGTGCGCGCGTGGGTGCGCGCGCCATATTTCAACACAAAATTCTGGCAATTATTTTTATTATATTAAAAGTGCCCGAATTGGTACGTCTGTATTCTAGATGACGATATACATATTATGTAATATACATTTAAATATACCAATTAACACTGTAAAATCTAAATAATATGTATGTTTCGTACGACAAATGTTTAATGTGGTGATGATAATGTCAATGAAATGTCTTCATCAACTAAATACGTTGGATACTAAATATTAATGTACTGTCGATAGTTATATGTTTTACAAAAAATATCTGTTAAAAAATGGTATTTAGAAGCATTAACGCTGGTAGGACCTTGAATGCACCTTGCATCGAACTTATGCCTAAATATAAATGTATGTTAGTGCGTTTTTGGTGGTTCTGAAGGTTTTTCAAACGCGTATGTTTAAACATTAAATTTCCCATTTTGGTTTGTCTAAATGAATACGTATGCTTTGGCTGTGACAGGTGAACTAGCTGACTTCGATCCACGGCTGTGTCCATGTAATCTAGTCGACACGGTTAGCAGATCTATCCGTCCACGTGTAAGGTCTGCGCATCCTGCTCGCAGCCAGGACCATGTGGACTTTAAACTCGATTAAATCACCTCCGCAATCCACGTCTAATCCGACGCTCATACGCAGTCGAAACCACTTAGACTTGCTGAAAAACGAGACGCCCTGTCTCTCGAACACCGCGATGTTCATTTTTACATGTTTCCAAAACATTTTCAAATAAACATCCATGTTTATTTCTACTGCGCAATGCTCTGCATTAGATAGATGGGAATCGGCATCAGGCACCGAGGTTAAGTACCCCAAGGGAAAAAAAAACAGATGGAGGCTATTGCTTTTGCATTGCAACACTGGGTGGGATGATTTGGGGCAGTCGGTAAACTTTTCTCCCCCTCCTCCGTTCTCAGCTTTCCTGCTCGATAGAGACCCCTCCTGTAGAGATGCTAGCAGGCTGCAGTCTAGCGGCAGCAGCTTCAGTAACACGTCCCCTTGGAGACTAGCAGCAACACGTGATGCGTCTCCTTATCTGCTTTAGAGACCCGGGGAGAGAGACAGCGTGAGACTTGGGGCTGAAATAAGTGAGACTTGCAAGCCCCCCCTCCCTCCCCCATCTCTCGACTCCTTCCTCCCATCTTCCTCGTTGAGGAAGAGCACAGAAAAAAGAGGAAAATTGAGAGTTGGCGAACTTTGCACATCCTCAGAAACGCCATTTTGATTCCTCTCCGGAACAAGTTTGCAGTTTTTTTCCCTCCTCCCCCCCCCTTCTCAGTCCATCACTGCTCACCATCATCACTATGTCTAGGCGCAAGCAGCCCAACCCCAACAAAGTCAGACGTAAGTACTCGCTATTTCTCTAAACGCTCCTTTTAAAGCTCTCATTTTCCCCACTTGACTTTTTTCTGGTTTCTAAGCGGCACGCGATGTCGGATGCCTGTTTCGCAGCACGAAAGTTGTGCAAAGTTTAGTTTTAAGACGTGCCGATGATGTTTAGCTTTTCGCTTCCTAGTTTCGCCCATGGACCTGATGCTCATCCATGATTAAAAACGTCCGAGCTGCGGAATTTGACTGGGTGTCTTCCCCATGCACATGTATTTTTAACTACCTGTGCATGGCAAATGGTGCTCACCGAAAAAAGGCAGAGATCGGGGAGCTTTAAACACTTTTCGCCGTTTTTTGACGTGAGATGCGAACTTGTGGCACACGGTACAAAGTATATTATTCCGGTTGCGCCGAGCATCCACATCTTTAATGCACTTTGGCCGCAGCACACGATCGGGGGAGGCCATGCGCCTTTTAACGCTGTGACCTTGTGGAGACGTGCGTGTCTGTTTGTTTTTTTGCTTTATGTAGTAAAACATCAGGACGATGTTTCTATCCTGATCAGGTTATATTCCGTAAGTATCCGCCGTCATATGACTGCTCGTCGGATCGCTTTTTGGAGGATAATCGGGAAACGAGCATCGTCCGAAAAGAGGAAGTTAGGGCTTTAAAGCCGACTTGTAGGAAAGTTTTGAGAAGCGTCGTGTGCATCCGAGATATTCGTGCTGCGGTCATCTGGGAGGATGTACGTACATGTCCATGCTTTATTTTATATATTTAACAACAGTTTGCGTCCTTTTCCCCCGTATGGAGTAGCGGAGGGTAATGAGTTGCCTTGAGTCGCCGCGTTTATTTTCGGCGACAGTCCAGGGATGTTTGTAAACTCATCCTGGATGTTTTCTCTGTGCTGGTATTGTTTGATCGCACGGACTTTAACCTACAGTGTAGGTCTCGGTTCTGGGTCCAGGAAGTCCTGGCTGTTGCCGCCGGAGCGGCGCTCCTGACCGATTATTCGTTCAAATGATCGCGGTAGCAAAAAGCTGCCGGCAGGCAGGGCTGTTGGTAATTTCTGACGAAGCCCTGTGTCTCATTATTATTATTGTTATTATTATTATTATTATTATTATTTGTGTGTGTGTGTGTATGGGGGCTTTCCCCTCCATCCTGATGACGGCTTTAGTTTGGGGTGGATAGAAGATCCGGCAGAGCGGTTCGCATTCCATCACGAAACCCTACCCGGCCGAGCTGCATCTTAATGCCCCCGGGAGCCCACCCTGAGCCCCCCACCCTACACCTTAACTATTCATCCGGGCATCTCCTCCCAGCAACGGCTGTCAGAGTCCTTTTACGTGCATGTTGTTCATAATGCATGGAGGCATCGTTAGAGAAAAGGAATGGCCCCATTTTTTTCTGGTTCCTCCTTTGCACTTAAGGTGTGTGCGGCCAAACCAGTATGACTGACTCAGTTATAAATATGTTAATGTGTCGACTTGCTGTTAGCGGGCTCCCATCCCGTGAACTGCGTCCTCTGTGTGAATTGATGGTCTTCTCTTTTATAATCGCGTGCATGATGTTGCTGTTTTTATCAGACATTGGGGAGAAATTAGACGACTTTTATTTGGAGTTTTTAACTTGTAAACAGGAATACAATGCAACAATTTACCGACGTCTTACGTCCCGTAAAATAAATTATATAAATAAAACAACACGCGTTTCTTCTATTGTTGCAGCAAAACCCAGATTCAGCATGGGTTTTATTGTAAAACGCTTCCGAGCTCAGAACACTGTACGGCGAAGCGGCTTGTGGGCTTGATGTCCTGTTAGATGCCGGTAGAAGTATCTGGAAGTGTGACTCATTTGACACAGGTGACGCAGCCGAGCCATCCGTCGCTCTATAAAGTTGTGAGAATATATTTGCTTGCGACAGAGTCCCATCCAGGCAGCCTTTCGGTGTTTTGAGTGGGCTGCGATGGGAATAGCTGCCATCCTGAGAAGCTCCTATTTTAAACCCAGTTGGGTATTTAAAGGATCCTGGGGGGGTGGCTGTCCACAGGGGAGTAACATGGCCAGCAGCTGAATTGCTGAAGGACGCTGGTTTAGCAAACTCGTTTGCTGGATTACGTGTATTTAATGGGCAGATCAGCCACTATCTGTGGAGTTTTCTCACCATCAGTATTTTATTTTAAATAAGTAAAACCATACATGGAAAGTTTGTAGAAACCCCTTGTCCTTAGCTAATCTTAAATATTACCCTAAGCTAACAGTTTGCCAGTAAGTGAATGCGCACGCGTGCTCGACGTTAGCATCGGTAGTCATTGGAATGACGGAATTCCGCGTGGTTGGGCGACGGAGAAGCATCTTGCAGCTGCCCCTCGCTGGAGCTGTGAACGTTTCCCCTCGCTTCGCGCACCGGTTCCGTAGCTCAAGATATCAAAGCTAAATGGAGCTCTTTTGATAAACACAGAAGCCTCAGCTGGGTGCTGGTTTTTGAAGCATTTGTTCTTAATCAAGCGAAGGCCGCTAACTAAACAAGGGGAGAATGTGTCCTTCACAGATGTCCTTGGCGCTCCTGCCGGGCCCCAAAGCTCTGCCTCCCCAGCATCCAAGAGCCCCCAGCGCCCCAACGCTGAGAGGCAGGCCGCCCTGTCGCCCAGAGCGACGTGAAACGTGTGGTTCTGGAGGTTTTAACCGAGATTTTTTTTTTTTTTTTCCTTTCTCTTTGTGATTTGATCGTTTGCGAGAACGCTGCTCCTCACAGTTCCTGTTTAGCGATGGGTTTAATTTGCGAGCAGGGCTGCGCGAAGCCCATGCGAGTTTTTAGGGAAGTAACCGACGACTTGGTGGGGTGGGAAGGGTGTTGGGAGGCTTAGGTTTTATCCGCTCTCTGCATAATTACCACTTTTCATCTGAGCTGTAACATCCCCAGGAAGAACAAAGTCAGATTCTCTCTGATGACATCACAGAGGCTTCCAGAATAGTTTTGTATCTCTGGTCTCTGATATGTTCATCTCAAAAACACCCCCCCCCCCACCTACACCCTCCTAAGAGTTTTCCTCCTGGAAGAAAAGAAAAAAACACCCACACAAAAGAAGTAGGTAATGGGTGGGGATCTGTTTGTTCAGTGTGAATCAGCCACGAAAAGCCAGGAGACCAATGGGTGCTTTGAGGCCGACTGGTCCAAGTTGACGCTGAGGTGTGATTTTTCTCTGCGCCGAGCAGGAGCACGGCAGGGGTGATGGGGGGGGGGGGGGGGGCGGGGGGGGGGAATTTCAAAACAGGGGCAGGTATGGCCCCGCCCCACCGCCCCAGTGCCTTTTTTTCCGTTTGCCTTTTTTTTACCCTCGCGTGTT
>JAABNY020000082.1:13844165-13857957 GCA_015164015.2 Brevimyrus niger
TCAGTACGCTACCACACTCCTCTGAAAACAGTGTGAAATCCTCACCTCTTCTGCTCTGCACTGAGGCCGCAAGGAGGGACAGGGGAAGAGAAACGGCAGGGTGAGTTAGAGAGGCACCACCAAGGAGAATAGAAACACAGCTTTAGGAAGTCACACCAATAGCAGTAGCTGCCCATCTTTAGAGGGCTGGACGCCAACTACAGCACAGGGCGAGATGAAGAGGCATGAAGTGAAGCGAAGCAGGATGGGAAGAGGGACCAAGTTCATGCAAGTTCATTTGGAGAGAAACTAATAGTGTTCAAGTCATCCTGTCCACCCCTCTTAGGCCAAAGCGCCACCAAAAAGATAAATTCACTATGGCAAGAGCAATCAAAACATCTACTATTATACTTTCACTTCCATCTCCTGATGAACAGACAACTGGGATGTAAACTGATTTTAGCAGTCTAGTACATACTCACTACAGCTGCAAAAATCTGGGAATTTTCCCCAATTATTCCCATATTTTCCCATGGAAAGTTCTTGGAAATATTTCCAAAATACCCCAAAATACTTTCCATGGAAAGTTTCTAGAATTTTCCACTCTCTTGTAACCCTGATGCTTACTGATCTGGCTGAGGGTCTCAGGAGGAATCCAGCTCATGTCCACGTTGTTGTGGCTCGACGTCCCCATTTCCACTTTGGGGGCAGGTCTCCGCCTCTGTAGGGTGCATCAGAGTAAGAAAAAGGTCAGGGCGCGTCTTTCAGGGCGCGTCTTTCTCCAGAAGTGGTTCTGCCATTAGAAGATACAGCTCAAGGCGACAAACAGCAGCAACAAGAAGCAGTCAATCATTGACCGTATGGTGGTCAGAAATATTGTTAAATGGTGACAAAAGTCAGATCTAGATGGCTGTAACAGGAAATGTTTAAATGTATGAGCTAATCAAGCAAAGCGAATAAAGTAGGGGGGGGGGGGGGGTATTAGTTGTGTTCAGTCCCCTGAAGCGAAGGTCTGAAGGTCTGCTGAGAATTACTCCCACATTACTGCTAATTCAGTCTCTGCATCCTTGAGATGAAACGCGAAGCCTTCACGTGCTTGAGTGCGTTTCCATTGGTCCATCCCAGCTCTTACCTTCCTGGACTCCAGCAGCTGATGCAGCCCCACCACCACCAACAGGCCCAGGCCAGACAGGAAAACATACATAAAGATCCTGTGGAGATAACAGCAAGTTACTTAACCACCACCCAGACAACTAGTCAATACGCAAACTGACATTCTTCTTTAGGCCCCAACCTATTGATCTATAGACAAACGGGCAGATTAGATGCTCAGCTTATTCAGGCTGGCCTTAGAAGCTGGTCTTGTACTTCCCTAAGCCAAACAAGCAAGCAGTCTCCACTAGTTCTGTGAAATATACTGTCCACGATAGCAACAGTATACATTTTTACACGAAAAGTAGTGTCATTTTGTGATATCAATAATATAGTGACCTGATGTATTTAAGTCTTCCACCAACAACTATTTTTCTATAGATAAATTTGTCAACTATTGTACCAATGGATCAATTATTCAATTCAGTTAATTGTCCTCCAGAAAAATCACTGACCTAATTTAAGTTCTCATTTAATTTTAAATTTTGACAACATACTGTGTCACAATAGGATTTTAGAGAAGGCACCAGTTTTTCCGCACTACACGACATTTACTTACACCCACAATTTCATAAGCAATTACGAGCTTTATACTGTGATGCCTAAAAGCCAGTAGTCTGTATAAATTCAGCATATCCCTGTGTTTATTAAATTCGGATAGCGGAGCATGCCACATGCAACCGGTTTGGTGAATCAAGGAGGCGACAGCGTCTTTTAAAAGAAGAGATGTCATGGTCAGACAAGATAAGACAATGGTGGTGCGGCAGTTTAAAGACGAAGATGCTTATCAAACATAAGCTGAATTTATGCAGATTACGAACGGATCGCAATACGCCTCATTAACATTTTGGGTTTACTACTAATCTGTTTAAAAAAATTATGGACATAAGTAAACGCCCGTATCATACCAAAAAGCCAGCGTCCAGAGAAATGTATAAAGCAGTCATCTGAAGCCCTGGTGATTATTGCACATGCACCATATAATCACATAGAATAGTTGTGGGCTGGCTGGGTTATACTGAAATGCAGATCTAATCATTCACTGTGCGTTAGATAGGATGCTGAGTGTTTTAATCAGTGCATTATGAAAGCGAATCATTTTCCCAGTTACACAGCCCAGCAGCCGCAACATCTTTTAAGAGAGGAGATATGGTGGGTAAACAAGATAGACGTCTGTGGTGTGGTGGTACTTTTTAAAATTTAAGCTTATATTTGTATTTCAGTTAATTCTTTTCAAATTAGTTCCTGCTTTCATTTCAGTTCCTTTATGATAACACTGGACCCAACAAGCACAACATCCACACACACACACATACTGGCACCATGAATCAACGTAGAATAAACTCAGGTTCTAGGCTAAACATTTTGTCAAACACTTATTCAATTGAGATTCTAAGGTAACAGACAGACAACTTTAAAGGTGCTGATCTTGACGAGGAATCGAAAGCTCTGACTGATATGTCTGCCAGCTGGACGGCTAGTTAACTCAAATAATTTCCTTGTACAGTTCCAACACTGACATTCTAATATACCTCACTTCACGGTATAACAATTTTATGTTTAAACAAGAGATTAGAGGCAATGCAACAGTTCCAGCACTGATATTCTACCGCATTCCAAAATAGATGTAAAGCAACTGTTAAATATGTTTTGATTTTTATTTTGTTAACATTTTGACTAAAGGTTTGTTTGGATCGCCGCTGTTCGTTGACTAAAAAATTGAGGCCAGTTGTATTGGTCGACAATATTGCACAGGCTCCTGAAAAGTTACAAGGTTGCGGTATTTTAATTTGTTGTTAAACTAAAGCGTTAAACAGTTGCGTTACACTTTTACTTAATTTCCAGAGAAAACACTGCCTAGGCTACTTTTGTGCTTACATGTGACTACTATTGCACTATAACTATTGCTGGCACCTTGTGGCAATAGATTCACATTTCAAATTAGGTGATTAGGTGATCTATCAATGACAGGAACTCAATGGAAATGAAAGATGGAAAATGCCCTTCATTTCGTTTGCACTGATAAACGCTGCTGTCCCCAAGCTTCAATCACTGATAAAATGTTTAGTGTTTTTTTTTTTTCCATATCATCAAATATCACAAATTTCCCGGAAATATCGCGATACCATTTTGAGGTCACATTGCCCATCCGTAGTCTTCATCACAATGGTATAGCATGACGCCCCTCACTTACGTCTCGCCATCCAAGCCATCCTCTCTCTCGGTGATAGTCACAGTCTGGTTGAACACAGCATCCTGGAACATGTTACCCTATCAGGAGAGGAGGAACAACTTATTAATAAATATCAAACACATTCCATTATATTCGATTTATAGGCCGGTCAACTAATCCCTAAGGAAACTTCAGGGGAGGCCTGGTTGTTTGAAACATTGTTTCCCAACCTGGTCCACGGGTACCCCCCCCCCAGACAGTCCATGTTTTTGCTCCCTGCCATGTAGTTCACATTTTTGCTCAGGAGCCGAAGGGGAGGGGGGAGCAAAAGCGTGTACTGTCTGGGGGTCCCTAGACTGGGTTGCGAAACACTGGTTTAAAAAAGCCATCTTGCCCTGGTCTACTAGTTACTCTGCTTGCTGAAGGTCAAAGATGGTACCCTGACAGGTTACTCACACTGATGTCTTTGTAATTGAGGTTGATGACCAGGCCAAATGGCCGCCCCCCCATGGGCTCGGCGGGAATGAAGGAGTACTCAAAGGTGGCCTGACGCAGGGGAGGCACCAGTGTGCCCAGCTGCAAGGCCGTGAAGTTCTGGATGTAGAACTGATAGTCTTGTGGGTAGCGGAAGGAGGCATCCAGGGACTCGACCACAAAGTCCTCGCTGCCCTTGTTGGTAAAGCCTACCAGGAACTTCACAATATTGTTGGCAGGGAAGTCTGTTTGAATCAGACAGAAGCATGGTTACAGGGGTGAGTCAAAGGTTGGGGAAACCACTCATACGAGTCAAGTGTTCACTGGCTTTTGAGTGTGAACACTGATTACTCCCAGTTCTGAGAGCCAATTTTTTTGAGAAATCTGGAGCAGTGTTTTCATGGGAAGCCTCACCGTCTCCTTTGACAAAGAGGATGGTGGTATCAGCATTTGGAGAAGCCTTCGCTTCTCCTGAAGGAAGATCTTCATCTTCCTCCTTCTCTTCAGTCTGGATTTTTAGATTAAGTCTCAGTTTTACTGTCAAGTACAAGTACTCAAACAATGAAATGCAGTTTGCCATGTAATCAAAAAGTGTAAAATAGTGCAAAAGTGCTATAAACAGTACAATATACATATATATGTGATAAACAGAAAAATACACATCTGTACAGGGGTATACGCGATATCTATGGTATGGAATGAAGGCGTACGTACAGCAATAGAAGCAGCCTGTATGACGTACCAATATTAATAAGCGTCTCAATTGAACAAGAAAAATAAGTAGACAGGCAGTCTAACAATGACCACCTCTTAACACCAAGATAACCTGTCATTACCAGCTCTGTGTTGTCATCATCCTCCACCTCTGCTTCATCATCTTCGTCCTCTGAAATGACATCCTCACTGGTTTCCTCATCTTCTGTCGCATCCTGAGCTGCAACCAAAGGACCTAGATGCAGAGGGGAAATGGGATATTAGTTTCGTTGTTTCAAAGCCAGAATTGAATCTGTGCAAATCTAAGCAACAACGAGCTCGTCTCGGATAATAAATCACACTATATACATATATATGTTACGCCTAACATTATGCCTAATGTTTCTAAGTGACCACATTGAAATCATCCAATCCAATTTTTTCATCAACCTAAATGAAATATGCAGAATGAGGTGTGGTTAACTTTATTCTCCCATTAAGTCATACAGCATAGCATGCCTCATGTACGATTCTCTATTCCCTGCAATTCATAAACAATTCTTGCATACCCGACACATCCTAATCAACGCCCGAAAACCGGCCGCGTCCGCGGGCCCGAGGAGAGATCACCGATCAATACCAATGAAGAAAAGTCGTTCATTCATTATATTTACATTCGTGTTAAATAGGAAATTTTTAAATGTTGCGGTGATATGACATGTGGAAGGCATGTGGACCCCATCTGGTCATACTGAAGGGGAGAAGAGTATGCATGACCGACTGACTTCACGGCAGCTTAGGGACACGTCAGCCCGACCAATGCGTCTGGGACAGCGGGGACACATAGGTTTACAGACCACAACAGACGGCCGGCGACTAAGATCCGGCTGAAAAACATCTATAATCCATTCAGAGCACACGGACACCAAATCTAACGCGTAGACTCAATATTTTGTTATAACGGCGGATTATCTTGTAAAGCCAAGTTAGCAGCCATCTTATGCATAAAACGGAACCAGATCCACGTCGTACGTATATATCACGATTAACAACCGCCGCACAGCCAAACCCTCTGCAAAGTTGCTAAAATGTGGGCGACAGAGAGTATTCACCACGATAAAAAAAACGCTAAATAACCAGCGTTGCATTCAAAACGGCTAGCCACAAGGCTAGTAGTCTTGGAACTGGTGCGTTCAAATATAAAATTAAGTCCACGAAATAAGCCAACGCTTTATAAATAATGAAGTTAACCTCGGATGACGACTGCTGCCGGGAGCGCTAAGAGCGCCAGCAGTAATAATTTGGGCAGGAACTTGAGCATTGTTTCCCACTTATCCTCACACCGCTTCGGATCACCCTTCTAGCCGGACAGCGTCCCGTGCGTTTAGCTATGGCGCACGGCGGACATCCGGGCATTGCGAGGCGCTCAGCGTACATCCGGGCAGCACCAGGCGTCATACTGAACAGCGCCCTCTCTAGTAACATGCCGAAACACCACCTCCTGCGGCTTTGTCTCAAATGCAAATGCATTTTGTCTGCAAAATGACACCATCTTCGCCGTTGCTTTCCATGAAAAAACACTGCACAGTAAATTATACCCGAATATATAATATCTAGTTTATTAATAATTTAATCAAACAATGCAGTAGATCAGAGTTTTATTTTCTGCCGTTCTTTTGATAGAGAAGACCCGCAACAACCTCATATATGCAAAATCTAAATAACATTTTATAATGTCACATCCTGGAGTACATTTGCGAAACGCGTTTGTTCCACACGTTGTTTGATTAAGTTTGAGCCTTCACGTTATCCGTAACCACGTTGCTGAGATCTAAGGAAGGATCAATCGAAAGAGTCCTGGTGGAGTTTGGCTGTACAGTTCACCAATTATTAATTCGGATGTATTTTGTTTGCTGAATTACTAGTTATGTCAAATATCATACGTGGTCAGTTTGACGACGCAGAGGAACTTGACAGGTTTGTAATATATTTTGTACTCTGCTCCTCCGGATCATTTTTGGGTAGGTGAAAGAACTAGTAGCATCTGAATTATGTTTTTTTGATACCATTTGTGTTTATGACATAAATAGCCCCAAGTAGTAAGTCGTACGTGATCATGTCGTTCCTCGAAGTCGTAACTATCAGCTAAGCTCGATGCTGTATATTGTCAGCTGCTGCATCTTATTGACAGTTGGCCGAATTTGTTGTTAAAAATACAGTGGATACTGCTAGATAAAAGAGAGCAACGGCTGATGAGGGCAAAGAAAAATGCCAAGAAAATGTGACATAGAACTGAAGAAGAAGAAGCCAGAAACGGTGGACATAACTTTACATACGACATTCTTTTACATGCAAACTCTGCTAATTGAGATTTGTCTTTCTAAAAATAATGTACAGTAGAGAGTCGAGTTCTGATCCGCCGACCAGGGTCACATCAGCATTGGAAGCAGAGATCTGTCAGGTAAATTTTAACGAATGGAGAGAGGAGGACAGTGAGGATACGAATGAGGAGGATGAAGATGACGAGTGGGACTGGAATGAGTCCACTGGAGATTTCACCAAGCGCTACACGGCTCTCAGAACTGGGAGTAATCAGCAGGTAGGCAGTAACGGCAAAATGAATTACATTTGTAATTCAAGTGAGTTGTGGCTCTCATACAAAATTGGCTTTGTTCGGTGATTCATTTCACTTTTGTGATAAATTGCACCATTTCCCCATCATTTCAAAGTTTCGTTGCCATTTGTACTGATAAGACCGCAATTAAGTAATTTAATTAGAATGCTATGAACAAAATATTAATGTTTTTTTTTTCAGGCAAACAGACAGAACCCAAGCAAAAAATCTCAGAAGATGTCAACTCCTATGGATAAGGCACTAAGAAAATTTGAACACAAGATTAATCTGGGTGAGGCCAAGTTTACAAGCATCGATTTGCATTGTAACCTAAGATAATTATGTAATACCTATTCTGAAACCTTCCTCTATATTTTTACCAGATAAACTGAACTATGTGGATTCAGTGATCAATAAAGTCACTGAGTTGCAGAGACAGAGAGATGCAGACGCGTATGTAGATCTTCATCTCTGTTTTTCCAATCACCTGGCCTTCAAAATTACAGCTGCAACATGTATTTTTGAAAATGAGTTTTTATTCGGCTTCATGCTTGGTCATGACTGACATGTATTTAGATGAACCCTGTATTATTACAGACATCGAGTGAAGGACAAGTCGGACAGGGCCACGGTTGAGCAGGTTTGTTTTGGTTTCTGTTTGTGGATTTGAAATGGAGGGGGGTTTAACCTGCAATTCACAACCTCCTGGGGGTCTGTAGAGCAGTTCTAAGGGCTCTACAAAAATAAATTGTCATAAATTGACATGGTATCAGTATTATCTGTCATTTTTCTTTATTAGTTTGAGACATCTTAATAGGGGGTCCATATGTCTAATCTGTATTCATTTGGGGGGCAGGTCCATGGTTTAGGAGAATTGTAAAGCAAAGACATGACCAGTAACCTTAAATCTTCTTCTTGCAGGTGCTGGACCCACGGACTCGAATGATTCTCTTCAAAATGCTGAGTCGAGGGGTTATTTCAGAGATCAATGGCTGCATCAGCACAGGCAAAGAGGCGAGAGTCTCCCCACTCCTTTCACACAGGGCCGCCGATCAACCTGACATCTATTTCAGTGCCAGATCTCCAGCCTTGTTCTGTAGACACCCATCAGCTCACATCTCTTCCCTGGTGTTTCGTGTCTCCCGCACGGACAGGCGAACGTCTACCATGCCACCACCGCCCAGGGAGAAAGCCGGGCCATCAAGATTTACAAGACCTCCATCCTTCTTTTCAAAGACCGGGACAAATACGTCAGTGGGGAGTTTAGGTGAGACGCCGATGTGCGGCGGGGTACTCCAGAGATACCGTGTGGACGGCTATTCATGATGAAACGTCTCCCCTAGATTCCGCCATGGCTACTGCAAGGGGAACCCCCGGAAAATGGTGCGGACGTGGGCAGAGAAGGAGATGAGAAACCTTATAAGGTGAACTTCCCTAGATGGCGGGCCTTACTCACCGGGGGTGTCGCGTTGTTATTTTTGAGAAGCTGATCACAGGCAGTTGGTTTAGAGATGGATGGATGGATGGATGAGTGGATGATGCGGGAGGGGGTTTAACTGCTCTAAAATGCCTGGGGACACTGAGCTTTGCTGTGATGGCGCCGTCAACGGGGCCCAGCTTCTGAGATCCTTTGTTACCTCACCCACGAAAGCCTTTGGTCATGTGATCATGATGGGGAGTCTTTTCTCGGTACTGGTACTGGCGACGTGTGCTTCTGTCCATGCATCACTTTTTTTTTTGTTAAACTCTGGTGTCACAGATCATGGTGATTCTCACTGTGTGTGTGTGCGTGTGGGTGTTTGTGTGTGTGTACATGCGTGTGTGTGTTTGTGTGTGTGTACATGCGTGTGTGTGTGCGTGTGGGTGTTTGTGTGTGTGTACATGCGTGTGTGGGTGTTGCCAGGCTGCAGACTGCGCAGATCCCCAGTCCCGAGCCCATCATGCTACGCAGCCACGTCCTTCTCATGGGCTTCATCGGCCGGAATGACACGTGAGTTTACTCCCACTGCCCCCTGGTGCATTGTGGGTAATATTATGCACACCTTGTTTGATGAACTGGCAGCTATGCACTAATTTTCTGTGGCAAAAATAAATTTTTCATTTCTTATTTATTTATTTTTTTTTAAAATATGCACATGACTCAACACATGTTGCCCAAAAACGTTATCAGATAGTTATCAGATAATTTTGCTTTGTGAAATATCTGACTGCATGTCTGACTTATTCCTGCCTGATCTTACAATTTCAGCGAAGTATTTTGATTTGCTTTTCTCCAATGATTTTTATTTATTTTTTTGTTTAAATGTGTGTATATTTTTCATTGAATGTTAATTCTAATAATAAATTTGCATTTCCTTGGTTGATTTGGCAAACTCTTCTGATAATATTCTCTGCCTGGAACAAAACTCATCATCTCAATTTTAACATTTCTTTGGGAAAATACCTCCCACTTTATGAGTTCTCGATTAACAAGCGATAGTTTGGAATTAATTAACTCGTAAAGTCGAGAACCACCTGTATTGACAGGGAAAAAAATCTATCCTCTACAGGCCCAAATTTCATTGTTGACGTGGCTGCTGTTGTGTGATTTCTAATGTCAGTGCTTGTGTTTAGTCCTGCTCCCCTGCTGAAGAACGCCGCGCTATCGGAGTCCAAGGCTCGGGAACTGTACCTACAGGTCATTCAGAACATGAGGAAGATGTACCAGGAGGCCCGCCTGGTCCACGCCGACCTCAGCGAGTTCAACATGCTGTGAGTCGTCCTCCACCTACCAGGAAGGAGATACCCAGGGCAGTCGTCCTTGGTTATTCTTAGTAACCAGTTTATTTGTGTGCGTGTGTGTGGGCAGGTATCATAACGGAGATGCCTATATCATCGACGTGTCGCAGTCTGTGGAACACGACCACCCGCACGCCCTGGAGTTTTTGCGCAAGGACTGCGGCAACATCAACGGTGAGGGTTCCACAGCTGTCAAACCGAATCACTTTGTCGCATCGCTTGACCTTGGTCAGTGTGCGGGTGTCACAACAGCGGCGACTAACCGTACAAGTGGAAGTACAAACACTAATCATAACGCAGTAACAACAGTATGTAACTTTAGTTACAATCAAATATAATAAATACGCAGATCTAAGGGGCAGTAATACAGTGAATGGTTCTATTAACCAGTGTTCAACGTTCTGATGGTAAGAATCTGTACCAGAGCTTGCTGAATCAGGCCCTTATATTGCAGCACTGTGAAAAGTTTGTAGCTTGGGTGACTGGGATCTTATGATGATTATCCCTAATGATGGAGGGGTACCTGTTGTCTGTCCCTGTAGATTTCTTCCTCAAGCACAAGGTGGCGGTGATGACGGTGCGGGAGCTGTTTGACTTCATCACAGACCCCTCCATCACAGGGGACAACATTGACGACTACTTGGAGAAGGTCAGGGGTCAGTGGGCGTCTGCCCGGCTTATCCAACCCAGGGCTTCTTGGTGTGTGTGTGTGGGTCTCTCTGTCAGGAGTGACTCTCCGTCTCTCTGCAGGCAATGGAGATCGCTGCGGGAAGGACGGCAGAGGAAAGGTCCAACCAGGACATGGTGGATGAAGAGGTAAGTCCTGGGGGGACGGTGCCCATCTTACCTCCAACCCGGTCAGGTCCAGCCTGTTGCGTTCCTGGTATCACATGCCGTTTACAGGCTCTTTAATGGCGCATCATAACTTCACTACCAAATAACAAATTTAGTTTTATTGTTTGTTGAGAATTACACTTGTACGTTTTCTAAAATGTAAATCTGCAGGTGTTCAAAAATGCCTACATTCCTCGCACACTGACGGAGGTGGTTCACTATGAGCGGGACGTGGACGCCATGGTGAAGATGAAGGGGGAGAATGTGCAGAATGACAATGTGAGTAACTCCCCCCCCCGGGGCCCACTAAATTAGGTTAGGGGTCCAATCCTCAGTGGGTTTGTCAAGGTGGCCTCATGCTCTGTGTGTCATGTTTCCTGTAGGTCCTGTACCAGACAGTAACTGGTCTAAAGAAGGATCTCTCAGGAGTGCAGACGGTAAAGAGACCCCCATTTCACCGTAAACCTACAGCGATCTCTGTATGCTTCGGTAAAAGATAGTAAAAAATAAAAGAGGTTGAGGAGGAGGACTCTCTACTCATGATCAGAAGGTCACTGGTTCAAATCCCATGCTTAGCAGAATGATGTCATCGTTGGGCCCAAGGGCGTGCCCCTTAACCCTAGTTGCTCCACTGCTGCTCTATGATCCTCACTTACGATGTAAAATTTCTGTACCATGTGGGATTTCTAATGTGAATGTAAGGTGTAAATACATATTTGTCCTTCCTTTCACTAATGGCATCAGTGAGCATTTTGGCAGACTGTAGGGCCACACAGAGTGACGGGGTGTGTGTGTGTTTGTGTGTCTCACCCCCCCCCCCCCCCCCCCCCCCCGGGCCTACCTTACTGGGTGGGGCGGTAGACGGGGTGGTCCGTCTGGGTGAAGGCGTAGCCCCTGTGCTCTTGGACCAGCACCCGGACCCTCTTCCTCTGCCCCGGCCGGATCTCACACACCAGCATCAGGTGGAGGGGGGAGGCTTTAGCGAGGAGGGCCAGCTTCTCTTTGTCCACCTGACAGCATTTAACAACTTCATCAAACATTGTCTGATATGATTACTAATTATCTCCTATAGGCTCTGAATGGTACAGTGGTTTACCTCTGCACAGTTACATCATTATATCGCGTTACACAAAATGATTACTTCTACCAGTAAGTCAGGAGATTCTGATTCAGTAATGAACACAGGAAGGGAGGCAGACTCATTACAGCAGAGAGAGTCAACCCTGCTATGAAGTTTGTATTGTAGGAATGTTCTGAACGTTATAATTACGGTATGGAAACGTTCAAAGTATCTGATTTATCCCACTTCTACAGCTAAGAATAGCAGCATAAACCTGAATAATGGGCCTGGTGGAGCAGAGGGTAACAGTGCAGCTTTATACTCCAAAAGTCACGGGTTCAAGGCTGGATGGTGTGTGGTATTATATATGTATGGCGTGTTTAAATAAATTACGTTAACGTTAAAACAATATTTTTCAATATTAATTTCATTAAAAGGATGTAATAAGGTTATCGTGCTGACATTTACAGAACCTTTATAATGTGAAGCATGGAAAATAATGTTACAGTAAGAACGTTCTCTGCCAACTCTGACAAAACCTTCAGATAACGCTGGCAAAAGTTCTGGGAACGTTCCCTGTTAGCTGGGAAATGACCTGGAGTATCGTATTGATTTGCACCCCCATTGTTCCAGAGAAGATTATAAATTGACGTGCTGTGTTTTGGTTTGTTTTTTTTTCTCCATTTTCCTGCACTTTTGTGTAACGTTCAACCAGACCCTGTGCCTCTTCATCATGTTATTTACCTCTGATCTTCTCACTTCTGACCAAAGAGTTTCCCCCAGTAAAATGCAGGAACCAGCTTTTCCTCTATATCTGCCCTGGTCTTTGATCTGGCGGCATCTTTGACCTGCTTCATGGAGATGGTCAGAGGGCAGCACTGTTTCCACACCTCCAGGTCTGGGGGCTGGAATGCTGCCCCAGCTCTGTGCTGTGAGTGTGGAGCTCGCCAGTGTTCCCAGTGTTGCCTGGGTTTCCTCCCACTGTCCACTGTAGTTAGGTGATGTAGAATCACTGAATCGCCCATAAACTATGTGTGTGTCCTGAGACCCACTGACATCTTGTCCTGGGTGCTCCTGCTTTGTGTTCTATGTTGTATGGAATCACTTCTACCCCACCTAGTGACCCTCCCCAGGACCAGCGCTTAGGAGACAGAGGGATGGAGAGTCTTATTTTATTTCTCGGTAATATAGAGAATAACCACACAGATGTGTTACCAAGCTACTCATCCATCTCACGAAAGTTACCTCCAGCTCCACAAAGCCAGTCTCCCCCCGCTGAGCCGTCTGACAGCTGGCCTTGTCCGACATCCGCATCCCGCTGGTCTCGTGCTCCAGATACAGCGACACGGGCCGGTCGAGGTCTGAGCGCAGCTGTACGGACACGCGTTCCTTCACCCCCAAGTGGAAAACACTGGGGGCCGTGACCAGGAACCTGCAGAGGTCATCAGAACCTCAGTGGGGTTTGTTCCCCAGTGTCATGTTGCTCATCCCATTGATTGGGATTATGGTTAATAAGCTTGGAATCAACTTAATGTACCAATAACTGTATCACATCCGAAACATACTAAATACTTCACAAAAATGTAGAATGACAAAAATAACAAATGTTTGTCCGAGCTGCCTGGTAGTATTCCTGAGGAAACTCTCACATTTGGGATTTCACCAGAATATTTATGAATGTGCAGGTTTATAGCAATTACTCACATGTCCTGTGCAGACACCGACATCACAGTGAAGGAGACGGACATTAGCAGAAACACTGAAAACTCCATGTTAATGTGAAGTTCCTGTTGGGTGTCTCCTCAAAGATCTGCTTCACTCCTCTTTAATTTCCGATATCATTCACCCCTTTATCCCTTCATAAGCGTTCTGAAGTGTTAGCATATGGACACTACAGATTAAACCAGCCCCCCCATCCCCCCGCTCCAAAAAAAAAAAATTCCCATCCACCTCATATCAGACTCTGTTGATTTACTGAGAATTACTTCAGCCATTCAAAGGTCAAATGCACGAAACACAGTTTACTGCAAAACAG
>JAABNY020000082.1:13865614-13876270 GCA_015164015.2 Brevimyrus niger
GGGAGGTGGGGGGGGGGTTAACCAGGACATGATAATTATCCCCGGGACACAGGAGTCATTCCTCTAACATGGAGGTCTGTCACAGAAAGACACGACAGAGATGCTGTCCCCCGGCCAGGTGTCACTCTGCATTCACAAAGTTGAGCCACACACTCCCTATTATCACTCCATGAATGTTCTTTTTTAATTAGCACCCCCCCTCCCAGGCATGACGAAGCAGTCTTGCAGCTGTCACCCCTTCCCCCATCCCTGGTGACCTTGTTTGAGATGCAGGGGATGTGTTTCAGGAACCGGAATGTGCTTTTTAAGGTTTAGCTCTTATACGCCGACAGGGGGAGTGGGACATACTGACCGAACAGCCAAACACCATCTACTCAGTGACACTGTAACAACAGACAAACACTGACTCCTCGGTGACACTGTAACAACAGCTGAACACTGACTCCTGTTATAATGACACTGTAACAACCACTGTAAGAACAGCCAAGCACTGTCTCCTCAGTGACACTGTAACAACAGCCAAACATTGTCTCCTGAGTGATGCTGTAAGAACAACCCAAACACTGTCTCCTTAGTGAGAATAACAAGACAATCGAAACACTGTCCCCTTAGTGACACTGACAGGACAACCTAACCACCGTCTCCTCACTGACGCTGACAGAACAATCCAAGCACTGTCTCCACGGTGACACTGACAAGACAACCTAACCACTGTCTCTTCAGTGACAACGACAGGACAATCCAAACACTGTCTCCTCGGTGACACTGATAAGACAAAACAAATGCCGTCTCCTCAGTGACACTGACAGGACAACCCAAACAGTATCCCCTCATTGACAATAACAGGTCAGCCAGATGATCACCCAGGTGTGTGCCTGACAGTGACATTCAAGGACAGCAGAATACAAAATTTCGGCTCCCGTCTCATGTTATCGTTTCCATTGTTTAACACATTAGCTACCTTACAGTTTGCCGCGACCATTTTAATAGCAAACGCTTCAATGCAAACACTCACACTTTTGTATTTCACATGTGGGGCATGGTAAGATGAGACCGCATCACCTCAGGCTCACGATTGCCATGGATTTAACCACAAGCACGTGACATCTGATAATTATTAATCTGTGTCCTGCTACCATGGAGCAGGAGAAGCAGGAGAGAAGGTCTCAATGGCAACCGCAGGGCTTCAGCTGAGTTTCCGTTCCCTTATATACCACTTTGATCTCTCACTTCAGAGCAGTTTCCAGCAGCCAATGAGACAACTTCAGCACCAAACAAAGTGTTAAGCCTGGGAAATGCATTGCAGCCACTATTTTATTCAGCTGTGCCGTTACAGCAGGTTTACTGCTAAAATACCCTGAATGTCGAACACTGATTACTTTTTCCCCTCACCTATAAAACTTTTTCTTTTTTTTTGGTCATGAAGTCGCACCTAGAAATAGATTGTTTTATGAGTGTCATCCACAAGTTCCTTCATAACCATGCATGATATAACTGGAAAATATCATACAATAATAAACAGACTGCAAGACTGGCACAGCTGATCAGTGTAGCTGCTCTGCGATGTGCTTTGCCTTGCTAGCCAGGAAGACCACATTTTTTATGGTGATGTGTACTGAGAGTGACATCTCAAAATCAGACAATATGCTTTCGGGGTGTGGGGCTTTCAATGCAATGCAATGCAGTGTAATTCAATTCACTTCAGTTTGATTTCACCTTAGCTATGCATGCAGTGAACCAAAAGGCTTTTATGTGAGGTCATGTGATACACTTACGTGCAACAGTCGGACAATTACAGAAATTCATAGCTATCATCCAGAATGAAATTCATGTTTCACAACTAAGTTGCATTCTCAATGTGGACATTTTCCTTATAGGCACATGTTCAGCTCTGAACCTATTTACTCCTGACTGCTACCCAATAGTGTCTCCCAAATATAACCTTAACATCGATGTTTCTTTCAATACATACATACATACATACATGCACGCATACATACATACAAACATATCAAGGTTGTGGGTTTGAGCCCCATGTTGGGTGAAGTTGTTTTAGGAACTTCCCATTAGGATTAATAATGTTGCAGAATAGCCACTCAGCGAGTTCAGGTTCACACTAAGCCTTTAGTCTCTCTCCGGAAGTGCAAGCACCTGGTCCAGGATGCCAGTTAAAAGAAGGAAAGAAATTCACAGTTATTTTTAAATGCGAAAATGTCTCCAAAATGTCAAGATCATTAGTGTGGATTTTTTTCCACAAACATTCCAAACTCCAGGTTCATTGGCTGTAATATGTCTTCACAGGAATGTAACTGTAATCTTTTCATGAATAATAGAGAAACATACTGACCACACGGTTCAAAAAAGCCATGGGCGCTGTACAGTAACACAGCATGCTTGTCTGAGCCTTAGGGATAACTATATATCCCTCTCTCTCTCTCTCTCTCTCTCTCTCTCTCTTATATATATATATATATGTTCTCTCCTCTTTGCCTACCACATCTTGCTCTCCATGACACACACAAACATATATGCAAGTGAGAACAAGCTTGGGGGGGGGTCACAGCACAGGGTCAGCCAGCATGCAGCCCAATGGTAGCATCAGACTACTGGCCCCATAATCTGAACCAGCGACCTTCCAATCATGGGGACAGGGTCTTAACCCACGGTGCCACACACCTCCCCCCAGCAGAGATCCCCCAACACGCACCAAACACTGAAATATGTCTCTTACCATGAGGTGAGCGGAATGTGTCCAAAAGAACCGGTAAGGAAGTGTAAATAGGCTAAAAGACCAAGCTTTACGGGCCCAGTGATGCCACCCCAGCCCCGAGTCAGCGCCCAGGCCTTGGCACGTCGGCTTGGACTCGTCTGCAATGGCTGGCATGCGGACAGCTGGCCGTCTCTGCTTCCCGTCTCATCTGCCCATGTGCTCGGAAAAACAAAAACCTCAGTCCCCGTTTCCTCCCTGAAATGCGAACGCGCTCGCACTCCGATCAGACGCGGCCCAATAGGAGATGCAGAAATGCTCCGCTGTGTGGCCAATGCCAAGGAGTAACTCATTCTATCATTTGCATAAAATGTCATATGGACAGATCACAGCTGCTCCGGCTACTATAAAAAGCCGCTTTCGGAGTGCGACAGAAATTCCTCCAATAGCCACGGAGGCAGAATGACACCAAATCCTCATCTGAGGCTTTCGGGTCATCCTGAGAACCGCGGGACTCGGTCTTGCGAGCTTGATGGGCCGAATGACCTCAACACAATGACCTGACGACCTTGGTCAGCGAGCTTCCCCATAAGGTTCGAATTTGCAGGAGTTGCAGGGCGCCGAAGCCCCCACCTCGACAGACAGATTGCTGATTATCATCTATCAAGGAACAGCCGGCATGGAAGGAATGAGGCAAAAATTCAGTCCCCAAACTGCTGGACGAGATAAATCAGAAACCTTAAATGATCCTCCACCTTACTGGAAAAGGTATGTCAGAGAAAACTATGCATAATGTCCCAATTTCCTCTGGCACTGAACACTTAGCCACCTACTTCCTGTTTCCCAAAAAGACCCAGTTCCCTTCAACTTGAGTGAAAAACCAGGGATTGAGTCTGACAGACATTATTACCGGTGAGCATGTTGCAGCTCACAGGCAGGTCAAATCCCTAGTGGCCACGTGTCGATTTCCTGAATCCTCCATGCTTATATTTTAAGATATGAAGTATACGTGATCACACACAGGGAGCTCTCTGACTCACAGAGAGAAGTGCGGCGAGGGGAACGCCTTTCTCTTTGTCAGAAGCCAAAGCAAGCTCAGCCTCATGATGGGCCCCTCCCCAACTCACTGAGAGACCCATCAACGTTTGCCTTCCTGCCTCACACGGCGGCGGCCATTGCCTGCAATGCATTCTGGTCTAATGAGAGTCGTGAGCTCCTCATCCTCAAATGACGCACGCAGTCATTCCACCTACTTGTGTCTTTTTCTGTGTTCGTACGACGCGTTCCTACTCTTGACGCATTGCAAGCTCACCGGAAGACGATGACTAAGAACTTCAGAGCACCTAGTCAGCTATCTGCACTGTTTCCCGAGCTCAGACTGAAGACTTGCGTCCCGCTGAATGTAAAGCATGAACCACGCAGTTTCGGCTCTGGCTACAGAATCATCGCACACCAAAAACATAAATTGAGACTACTCACATCAGCTTATACTTTTGCAAAATGGCAGGCACTCGTCACCCACTTTTCGCTCCAAAATATTTGCCACGGCTCCTACCTCTGGCCCCATCTGGCTGGTAACTCCTAGCGCCCGGCCATTTAGGCCTTGGAACACAGTAAATGTGGTGTCCTGGCGTGGGAAAGTCCATCTGCAGTACGGCAGGATCCCCTGCCAGTCAAGCTGACTGATTTTGGCAAAATGGCTGCTTCACTTCTCTCTGCGGGTAAATCCACAACAGCAGGCAGGACACTCTGCTCACAGCGGAACCCTCACGTACTCAGACTCGCATCGAGCATGAAGCCCCTTCTTACAATGACATGAAAGCTGACACTAGCATAAAAAAATAATAAGTACAATAAACATTGCATTGTAGGATGTGGCAAATTCACAATAGGAATGTCAAGGGTTGTTTAGGGTTAAATGCTAGAGTTAAATATGGGAGCTAAATGCTTTCTTGATTTATATTACCCATATTACAGCAAAAGGTCAGAGTGACCATCTACAGCATTTGGTCATAAAATGTCTTTAGTGAGTCGTCAATCACCTTGATGACTCTTTACCAGTTATGACGCACCAAGCTATTGCCCCAGGGGGATAAGGCAAGCAGATACACATCTGAAGACCACTTCTGGAAATGTATTTTAGTTGGAGATCATTGTTGCTAACTTGTCCGATCTTTTTCTGAAGACAAGAGGGATGTTTTGATACACAGATGGCAATGTGTGACATTTAAGGACTTATCCAGCCACTAATGGATTATTTTGACTTTATAATCCATTAGAAAAGGGATCCATTAAAATGTGAAGTGTTTTTACCAGTAAGGCCTGTTTGTGTTTCATCTATCAATAGTTAAAAAAGAACTAAAAAGTGATTGAAATACTATTGAATGCTTATGTTACTTTGATATGTAAGTAAATGGGCCCCTCTACTCTACAACAGTTTAGATTTTTTAAATGATTACACAAATTTCAGCATATGCTGAAATACCATGCAGGCAGTTTTTAAAAAAAAGGCCCATTATCTGTTTCAGCATTTTCAAAGGATCGCTCCATTGATTTTGTTTATTTATTCGTATCATGTTTATCCTCGAACGAAAGGCAGAAGCAGCCATTGTTTGCTTCTGTTTATTGGGTTGCAAACAAAAAAAACAGCGTTCGTTTTGAAACACCTTGTTTCTGCCACAGCACCCAGCCCCAGCTCACAGAACGCTTATAAATAATTGGGTCACTAAGCATTAAAAGGCTCATTTGGCCATAACATTAGGCCAGCAAAGAGCTGGGCTGCACAGTGTCCCCACTACAGCAAATACAGCAGTGGTGCACAACCTGCACGCGACGCTACTCTCCTGGTTAAAAGGAGACAAACACAATGAACTGTTTACTTATTCAGAGGTTAAAAAAAGCCATAGCCAGATGGGTGGATGATTCCTTTCTCAGAAACAGTACCAGGGACACAACAAGTGAAACAAAACACTGTAATTACCAAGAGTAAAACAAAAAAAAACTAAAAAATATAGAGACAATACCATCTGTACTATTCAAGAGGTTTATGGTCTTTTGCTGTCCTCCTCCAAACAAAGTTACATTCTTGGATTATAATTACAAGAAATGCCAATAACAAAGCTTTCATTTTTTAATTACCCAGCTACATGATTTCATATAGAAGCTCTGTTATATTGAGAAAATTCTGAAACACTTTACTTAAGGCCATGTTTTTAGTCATTTCTAAACACATTCATAACACATTATGATGCGTTAATGAAGCATTATAAACATGGCTATAAATAAGTATAAAAATACGTGATATGATTATGCATTACGAATACTCTATGAAGCTCTTGATAATGCAGTACAAAGCATCCTTAATGCTTATTCCAGCCATTATAATGCATTATAAAGGTATCTATAGTGCATTATAGATGAGAGCTTCATAAAGCATGCATAATGCATAATTCAAATGGCTGTAATGCGTTATGCCTTTTAATAAATATTTATAGCCATATTTATAATGCTTTATTAATACATTATAATGTATTATGAATGTTTATGAATTACTAAAATTATGGCCTTAAGGGTCACTGGAAATTCGTTGTTGATATTCAGAATTTTGAAAGTTCCATATGAAGAACATGAACAATCAATCCTCATAGCAGCTGAACTATTAGTCATGTTCCCCTAGTTGGGCCCCCTGGCCAATGAGGATTTGTGTACATTATTATTCATTCAGGCTAATATTATAGAAGTGAACTGATGTTGTAGAAGAAATGAAGTGAATAACTTACTGCTCTGGAATCCAGGCTGACAGGTTCATTAAGTTTTGGGGATACAGGAGACAACTGCTGTCCAAGAAAAACTTTCTTTGGAAAGGTCTCGTCAGCAGAAACCTTGGCAGACTTTCAAGTATAACTTTAAGGGTCAGCTGCTAAGGTCAAACTCAACCTGTACGTAAACTGGTGTCTGGCTTGATACAATGGCTTAGACTTGACCAGTGGCAGAGATCTATGGTTCCAGGGATACAGTCAACGGCATGACGCGCTGCCATTTGTGACACACATCTGCAAGGCTGTTGGTGGGAGTAAAACAGAGGGTTGCACTGCCAAAATCTCTCAGATTAAACAGCCGTACGATTTGTTCGGAATCATTTCTCTGTGGGTCATTCCATCTAGAGGAGGAAAAGCAAGTCCCCTCCTCTGATGGGACATTTCTTTCAGGTCTTCCTGCATCTTTGTCCTGAATCATTGTCATTAGTGTTGTCACCCACTCAATAACTAATAGATGTTCTCCATTGATTCTTCAGCCGCTTGGCCTGCTCCGGGTCAACACTGAAAAGTGTAGACTCTACACCAAGCAGGACAGAGTCCAGGCTTATGGTGTATACTTAGAGTGGAACAAAAAGCTTTTTCTCTCAGCTGCTATGATCCCTTGTTCCCAATTTGGATTTGGTGTGTTCTGCTCCTTTGTCCCACCAGTAATCCAGTCAGGAATCAGCTGGTTTTACCCTATCATGTGTCATCAGTCCCACATCCCTGTTCACCTTGAAACAAAAAGCCTTCCCATAATGCACCTGCTGCCATCCTATCCCATAATGCACTCTCACACACAGGACATCACCTTGACAAATGGCCTCCATGTTCCTTTCCTTTGTACAAACCCCTTCTCTTATCTTATTACTGGCACATTAACAAAGAGAGATATTCAACCACAGTTGACAACCAACTGGCTGATAAAGCTGCGGTTGTATTCATTTTATTCTATTCTACAATATATCACCTAGGAAACTATCACCTAGACAAGCATATCAGCAGTGGTCAAACAGACATGGAGATTCTGGTAAGAGCAAATGGTAAAAAATATATTCCAGTATAAGGAAACAATGTATGACCTTCCAAATAGACTCACTGGAATACAAAAGCCTCTCATTAGAGAATTAAAGTCAGTTTTCATCCTGCCTTCACAACATTTTTGTGTACGTAAAACTCCCATGAGCAGCTGGGACACTTCAAACCACCTCACACAACATCTAATGACACTGAAGACCAAAGAATGTGAATAGGCAAAGGTGGGAAAGGTTCAGTCCAGGGAGTACAGATCCAGATTAACGTTTTGTTTCAACCAACCAGTTGACTGCTCTGCAACTGTGACTCTTGATACTCGACTGGTTGGTTAAAGAAAAACCTTGGTCTGGATTTGTACTTTCTGGACCTAAATTTTCCACATCCATGAACAGGCACAGATGGAATAACTGTGTAGCGTAACCGTGTTCTGGTCTTTCTCAAACAGACAAGTGCGAGACTCCCTTTCGCGATGCCTCACGCGCACAAAAGCCATTCATGTCATTCCTTCACCACTGTAGCAGATTAAATAGGTGAGAGCTGGCAAGGTGGACTTCCTGAAGCAGATGCAACATCTACACAGCTGCTAACCCTTCACCCCTCCACCCCCCATGGCCTTGAGTCCATCTGCACCTGGACCCTCTGCAGCAGGCACCAGTGAAGCTCGGGACACCAACAGGAAGACTGCCGTTCTTCTGCCCTTAGAGACAAAATTGATGTCATCAATAATGAGGCGCAGTTCAACGATGCGCGACAACCACCTGTTTAACGACACGTGGCATCCCGCGGAAAAGGTCAGCGTGATATTCCCCCGCAGTCCCATAAAGCCTGAGCTACCGCGGCATTTTGCAGATGCGTATGGGTGATATCCGGGCCGCCGGGAAGCAGACAGGATGCTTGTCAGACGGCATATTAATACAGCCCCTTGTTTGGGTCACTGCCATAAAACCCGCAGCACTCTGCAAACTGCTTCACTCTCTTGTCTAGTGGACATTTTTATTCGACGTGACTTTGCACAGATGGATGTTTTAATGGTCCGGCTCTGGTTAAGCTCCCTGCTTTCTCCAGGAGTTTCAGATTAGAAAACCTTGGCATACTGTCTGGGTGTTAATGAACTTGTTCATTTTTACCACACACTACAACTGACAGGATGTACCAGAATATAATTTAAGACTTTTACAATCTTCTTAAACCCGGGGATCATTAACCTACAAATGTTTGAATGACACCCAATTTAACTTCTCGACTATATGCATATTCAAACCTTTCCAACCATGTGTTACTTGTCCTTCATCCTAACATCGATCTATCAGTTTATGAATTTAGTGTTTGCCAGAAACACCCTTGACTGCCATTATCCAAAGTCTCCAGTGCCTTTGTGTCATTTTTGCTCCACTACTGCTACTAGATATCTGCTGTGTACTTCTGCAGTTTAGAGATTCAACCCGGCAGGTTGTCAGTTCAAATCCCATGACTGCTCTCTGGCACCAAGCTATGTCCATTTGCATGTTGCTTTAGATAAAAGCATCTCCTAAATAAATGCTATAAAAATAAACGTGCTTCCCCTCATGCTGCTCAAGTACAGCCTACGGATTTCAGTTTCTTATGTACAAACCCTGTAGGGTTGACTTCTCCTTTCCCTTCTCATAGGGATTTTGGCGGGAAAGTGCAGTCTGGGTGACTGGCTGCATTGTTTCTGTACTAAAAGTGACACCTGCCATTTAGACCAAGAGCTTCTGTATGAATGATGGAGGAAAGCATCACAACAAACACACCCATGTGAAGTACCTTAGGCAACTGTTGTTAAAGGCACTATATAAAAATACATTGTGTTGAATTGAGCCAAACTTGAATAAAATACCACTTTTGACACATTAATATACTCAGACGACTTGTTGCAAATCTTCACAATGGGCTTTAATGTTTAGTAATGGCTTCTCTTTTCTTCCCACGCCAATAGAGGCTATCGTTGCAAAGTTTCCTGTTTACTGTTGTCTGATGACACATTTGCCATTCTCAGCCATTTAGATGTGCAGCTCTGTCACAGATTGACAAGGGATACAGGTCTGGTGTCGAGTCAGTCTCCTCAACTGGTCACTCTGAACAGATCTGGTTTGAAAAATCATTATTAATGACCGTCACAGAAATGGGGACCTTATTCCTAAACTCAAAAGAAACTACACATGGATAGCAACAACTCCAGAGTTTCACTTGGAATAAATTTCACAAGAGCAAAAGATGTTTTTTTTTTTAGTTATTCTACCCTCTCATTTTGGTTTTTGAAAATGCAGCGTAGGTCTGGTGTATAACAGACGTCTAACTGCTATTTCGCCATTGCATTAGATCCATAGTCGGGATCTTAGCAAAAATCATCACCGATTCATGGGGACATTTAGTCATGTGATCACAAGTGTGATCGCACCTTGCTAACAGGCAGGGATTAGTGCGACGCGATGTGACTCATCTCCCGTGAAGGAGCGAGACAGATTAGTAAACAGAGCAGCCAAATAAGACGCTGCTGCCGACACACCCGGTTGCCTTGAGGAAAACATGAATGGTTATTGGCTTTTCTTTAAAGTATTATAAGGATATTTTGGGCTTTTTCATTATAGCTAAGATGCTACCTAAATAGGGTTGCTATATTACATCAGCAGGAAACCTTAAAATGCAACTATAACCAACACAAACGTTTCTTTCGCTCGAACTAAAACATAACAAAAGCATTCTGTTTACTGATTTGTGTCATATTTTACCTGATTAGTAAATATTTCCATGCAATTAACTGGCTGACATTGCCTTTAATGAGAGAACCAAAGCACAGACTATGTTTCTAACTCTGTTCTTTTCCTGGTTTACTAGAAGCAGAGATCTGTATGACTGGCACTGGCAGTCAGCATGTCGGATCCAGGATGTCAACAGATGCAAAACATTCATTATCTTTTTTTCTGCGTTTTTGCTCCTGGGGGTGGGCGGGGGAGAGTGGATTGTGCCACGGCCCAAATACCACAAGCCATGGTTCATGAATGGAGTGGTTGTTGAGGGTGACAGGGAGCGCAGTGGGGAGGGGGGGGGGGGGCAGGGGGGGAAGGAAGGGTTCAGAGGGGGCAGGGGGCGCTCACG
>JAABNY020000082.1:13905935-13925490 GCA_015164015.2 Brevimyrus niger
AGCTCTGAAAAGGCGAGCGTATGCATCTCTTGGGGGCTAAGCCCCCCCTGTCCTTAAAACCTAGTGACGCCCCTGATGTGACTGTAAATTTTTCACATATATTTAGCCTAGAGGTTTTCTTTTATCGATCCCCATACGGAAAATGGGGAGCTTTTGCACATAGCTTTTCATGAGAGACACACAGCTGTATTCCCACATGCTCGTGAGAGCAGGTCCTGTGGTCAGAGCCCACAGCACCGCCAGCATCCCTGTAGCAGTAGAGGCTTGCCCAAGGGCCCCAAGTGTGATATGAATAGTCTTCTGCCAATGGAATTCAAACCCATGACCTCCTGGACACAGGTGCAGATTCCAGACCTACTGAGCCGCACACCATCCTGTTTGTTCTGAATCCTGGATCGGTGTGGTGGATCTGTGGGTAGTACCATTGCCTCACACATCCGGGGCTGTGGGTTACATTTCTACACTTTCGGCCGTGTTGGAATTTGCAGGTCCTCCCCGCGTTTGTCTGGGTTTCATCCCGAAGTACAAATACATGCCATTTAGGTGAATTTGTGGCTTTAAAAAGGTCCATAGACTCATGTAACCCTGCAACAGAGAAGGTAAATGATAACCAGAAGGGTGGCCAGTCCTGAATACTTATCTGGAATATCAACCCATGCTTCTTACACTCTTCTGTCACAGCATTTGTACAAGTGCACAGGTCAGATTAATAAAACTGCACAGAGACTGTTTTTTTTCCCACCTGTGAAGCCTTAAGTTAATTGTAGAAAGGTCACGTTTTTACCAGGAAAATATTGTTTAATAAAAACAAGTCCTTCCTGTCACAAAAGAATGTGCTCAAGTCCATCAAAACCCAGTCACTGCCCCTACATAAAATGCATAACGTAATAATAAATTTGTAAGCAATATTAGTGAATTTACTCCGTGGCAGTGGTCAACTCAAACTGCAGTACACAAAGCGGGCTGTTCTTAAAGACCGTCTATATAAGCCTCGAAAAGCTGAAACAGTTGTGTACACATGAACAGGCATAAATTCTTCATAGACGCGAGACTGATTTGATAACTTTACGAAATGTCTGCATACCGTCATGGACTTTAAAGACCGGACCGACACTTACTGTACTTAGAGTTTCGCTCAGTTTTGCACGCGGTCACATCAGCCTGTTACAGGAGCACGTCTCGGTTAATAAATAACGGGGAAACAGCGTGAAAAGACTTTATTAGACTTGTCAAAGACATGAATCTTGAGTATGTCTCAATACATACTTTCCTGCAAAGAATTATATGGATCAATTTAGACTCGGTACATATTTTTAAAACCTAATCTTCATGCCACAATTATAATGAAATAATTAAATTCATGAAAATCAGAATAAATCTGGTTTTCATGGTTTGTTATTGACAAGTTTTCAGGTATACCCAGACAACTGACAGGTAACCTGACCAGTGAAGCATGAAAATGTGTATCTTGTGTTGTGTAAATCAGACCGTACCGTAGTCTTTAGCAAAACGAGTAAATGAAGTGTGAAGTTATTGATCCTTGCTTCATGCAAATCATTTAAGAAAAACAATCGATTTCTCGGAGAGAAAATCACTCTAAAACAACCCACACAACTCATTCTCCCGTATTCATAATGTTTAACGTTTGACCAAAACAGGGGTATACTGGGTATAATGTTTAGTCAACGTAAGCAAAGTGAATACACGTAATTGGCTTTGTTGTCCGTTATAAATGCGTCAAAGTGACATTTCGCGTTATATTATGGGACGGAGTCACCGTGGATATACAGCTAAAGTATATAGCTAAAATATTTTACGGCATGTTCACATATTGGCAAAACATTAACATCGAATGGGCTGTTTTTTATTTTAATCGTGCATCTGTTTCTCGCACATTTTGTTTTCGTTCGGGTTACATATCACTTAGTTGTTCCTAGATCAGCCCCGACATACACATACACCGTCTCCGTGGAGCAAACGGCTCCACAGCTTTCTGCGGAGAAGTAGCGGTCGGGGCCCACAGCGGTGTTTCTTGTACAACGTGGAAGTCAAGAATTTCGAGAGCCCACACCATAAGTAATGACAGAACATCTTTACCAATTACCAACAATTACCTTGCTATTAAATAATGATTATAATAATAATTATATATATATATATATCTCAGACGTTAATTTCGGCAGTTGTTACTATTCTTGCATAGGTTATACGTTTAAATCTAAAAAATTAAAAAAATCCGCCCAGTTCATTTTATTTATATTTCTATGAGTGTTTATTTTACTAGTACTGTTCAAAGGGGGTCCATTCACAATTTCACCATTTACTGTTAAACGAAAACGTAGCCCTGTGTGTCTCGCGACCTAAGTCATGAAAAGTGCACAAAACGTGATACTTTGCATGGGCCGTAAACAGAGGTTATATGACTTGACCAAGATGTTTTGCTATCGTACACGTACGTTTGGTCGTTTTCCGGACTCATAACCGCGATGTGCCTTGCTCATATTCTTTTCGTGTTTATTTTCAATCGTTCTTTCTATCGTAATTCAATTTAATTGTAGATTAAGGTCAATAAATGCATCTGATTTTAACTAACCGACCTGTATTTCATGTCTATTACGTCATTTTAAACTGGAGATGAGATATGGAGCTTCAAGTTTTTGTTTTGCTCCGTAGCGATGTGCTTTATCGATGTATTGGAGCGTGTTCTCTGACATAATATTTCGGGGGAAAATATCTTTCACTATCTCCATCTCTCTTTTCTCACCCTCTTAAATCCCATCGCTACAGAGTAAAACAAATATACATCAATAAAGGATACCAAGAAATTACGCACTTTATCCGCTGCAAAATGGCATCGCCACTGAAACAGAAAGGCTAAATGTTTTAAAGTGCAGCAACAAAATAGAGAATTACTAGTAAATTATAGCTAAAACGTCGAGTAAAGCTTAAAATTTAAGCCGATGTACGCGGCGAAGTGTCTTCTAAAGATTTGTGAACGTCAATTGATTTCATGTTTTTTTTATGACTGCGTCAAGGGTTAGACCACCACGAAAAAAAAGCGACATTACTTCTTATCATCTTAAGGGTAGTCTGATTATAAATTAGTGCGTTTTGGACGTGTTTATTTTGTTTATATGTTTTTGTCAATATATTCCTTCATTTATTCATAATATTTAAACCTAATGAGTATACTAGTTGCGTTTTGTTTTTTCTCTTATAACTTCTATGACATGTCTACCATTTAAAATGCTTATTCCTTAAAGCCTTTGCACCACAACGTTAAACAATCTTTTCGATATTGGGATTATTGAAAAGACTGACATGATGGTGTATAGAGGTATAAATCGGATATTAAATTCTAAACTTTGAAATCAACCCAAATATCGATGAGATATGTGATGTAATGTAGAACGTGTACCTCTGCTGAGGATATGTCCTAGGCAGTTCTTACAGTTTCTTAGTTGTTGAGAATCTAGTTTCGAACTCTTAATGATATGCATCTACGATACTGCTGCGTGTCGTAATGCGATGTATTAAGTCGCGTTAATGATCATACATTTTCATTTGGGGACATTGGGCATCAGGTGTTTGTTGTGACGCTTGGTTCACTATTTGTACGTCTTTTTGGTATTTTGCGAACCAAACAAATCTGCATTAAACGAGATACGGAATTAATTCCGCTCCACCTTAAATATTTTACCGCAACTGCGAACTTCCCCTTTAAGACGTTTATTGGTGAAAAAATAATAATGCCAAAAGGGGGCGCCAAAAGATTACTTCATCAGCTCTTATCTTGTTTATCGCCTGCGTGTTTTCTGTGTTTTTATAACGTGTTTCTGTAATGTTTGTCGTTTTCCTGCATCATATTGTTTTCCTATAATTCACGAATTAAGAAAAATTGTGAAACTGTTATGAGCCTTTGTTTTTATATGAACGGTAAACGCAGCGTTTATTACCATATCATTAAACTCTGCTTAGATTATTCATTCATTTTATATTAAAAAGCGTCTTTTCTTAACATATTCCACTTTCAATTGAATTTGCTAGCATTATCTGAAATATGACAATAGAACTATACGGTTATCTTAAATGTTGGAAGCTAAGCGTTGTGACTTATTGCGCCATCAATTTAAATTGTGAATGCGGCGTAATCTGGCACACCTTTGGCACACCGGGATTATGTTAAACAATAAAGTTTGCTGTTTTAGTCTGAGAGAAGTTCATATGTCGAGTTTCCTGAAACGTTCCCTAACGCAGAACATTTCTCTAGTAACCCACTGCGGTTTGTCGTGGCGGTATCGCACTTGCATTCATTTTAAATAACCGCTGACTGAAGTCTGTTTATGGAAAAGTTGACAGATGTTGCCGCTGTTTGGTAATTTGAGGCATTTCTCCTAAAATTAAACTTTAAAAAGGTAAAAATATGCAATTACATGAAGCTGAAACATTTTCTATAATTCGGTTTAAATCGTTAGAGCCAATGGCTGTTTAATTCCTGTGGAGGTATACATGTCTGGTCCTTGAATTATTTAATTATATAATTTATTTTTTTAATGGCTAGCAAGTATTTCTTAAATTTACACATGTATGCTTGAAACACGAGTTTCTAGCAAAACAAAATCTTGTTAGCCTATTTGTACAAAACAAATAGGGTTTTTTGCTGGATTTTCAAAAGAACAAGACCGTAACCTACACTGTTCCTTGATTTGACTTCCCTGTATTTCTTCGTATCTGTGTGTTATTTCACGCTCTCTGCAACCTAAAACTTCAACAACTCTACTCAAGCACACGATTACCAATGTTTGAAACTGGCATCTTTTCCCTTTAACTGGAGAATTGAACACAACATTTTCAAGTACTTAAGAAAATATTATGTTAGCTGTAATTACTAATGTCTGGTCATCTTAGTGTGTAATATCTTAAAATCTGGATATTCGATGGCTTTCTGTAGTTTGCGGCTTTTCAACATAGAGCTAGTGCATTAAGACAATTCGCAATTTTAAAGACAATCGGCTGAGCACTACAAAATCATCTCTGAGTGCGCAGACGAGCAAAATTGCAAATAGAATAGACCTGCCTATGTCCTGATTCTCAATCGATTTCAAAATCTATTGGTCATGGCATCAAGCAACCTGCATGGTTATTTCCTTTACGAAACTGCCAGCGTTTTTTTACTCCTGTTTTCAGATTGAATTCTGAAACAACTCGAATGTCAAAATAACCAAATGGGCGCATACACTCGCACCAGGATTTACATGGAAAAACTCAAACACAGCAGATTTAAGAAGAGGTTAACAAGAAAAGCGCTATCAACATTAGGGGCTAACAAGTTAAATTGGCTTTATTTTTGAAAGCAGCGAAAGTTAAAATTATATTTTGTTTTAACAGTCTGTCAGTTATTCAATACTAGAAATGTATGTTATATTTAAGACGGCCTAAACTGGGGAAAACTGGAAGTTGGAAAATGTCAGAATGAGCATACTGTTTTATTGCTATATCTTGGTTTTCATTAGTGAGTTTTAAACGAAACCTTGCGCTTTGTGTTATTTCAGTGTTCAGGCCGCGGTTTTCCTTGTCTATTAAGCGTTATTGAGCACAAATGCCCACAATCACGGATGATGAAAACCGGAAAGAACGAATGACGCATGTTTATACAACTAGAAGCATAATTCGGTGCAAGTTTTTCAAAAGAATCCACGCGCATACGTCATTTCGACCTAACTCTCCTGCAAAAACAGCAAATGAACCATTCAGATCACAGTGGATCAAAACTGAATTTTGTGGCTATTCTTCAATGTAATGTTTTACTTTTCAAAGCTTGTTTGACATTTTCAATTAAGTTCAGCAAAAGAAGTGTTAAAACTGTAAAAGCTGTCTGATTTGAAAAGCACCTCAATATTTATATGTAAATATTATACAGGAACTACTCTAAAACAACAAATTTTACTTTTATGTAAAATAATCACAACGTATTACCATCATTCATGAGTCAATTTTTAAAAATTACGGACCATGTTGCTATGAAACTGCGGTATTTCCAGGAAATAGCAACAGTTATGCTGAGTTACGTTCAATTAGTTATATATATGCGTGTTATGGAATTCCAAGGAAAGTGTTTGTGTGTGTGGAGGGGGGTGGAGGATTAAGCATGTGTTTGTTAGCCCGCTAATTGTTAGTTCACAATGGATTTCAGACTATGCATTTGATTCGAACTGATCCATGTTTATTTGAAATGGCAGGTCACTGGAGGTCAAATATGTATTGTATTGCTAAACATACCAGGCCAAAACACGAAACTGAAGACACTGCATATACCAATTTAACGTCGCCATTGGTTTTCTATTATCATAATTTTAATTTAAATAAATTTTAATCATAATAAATAAACGCAAGTAAACCACGGTGGGGTGTATAATATAAAATATGAACTGAAATAACATGAGTTACTCAGACATATAAACCGTGGTGTAGATTCATATCAGCGGGTTGATAATACCTTCTGTCTCGATGAATGCAGAAAAGTTCGGGAATCTAAGATATTAACAATTTTGAGCTGAATTCATTTTTATTGGATCAAAACGTAAGCGATTCGCTACAATATGAATTATCATTTGTGCCTTTTTAAATCTTGAGCCAGAAATTGCTAAATTAACGTAGTTTTTAGAAAATAGACTGTCTTTCATTCTTTCAATGTATTGTGGCAGACTATCATTACATTTGGTCCCGAAAAGGGTGATAAATGGTGACGTTCGCAGTTCGGATAATCCTTTTTGTCTTGGCAATTGGTGATAAAGAATCCAGAAGATACTATAGATGTGAAGTCTTTATTTAGTTGATGGACACAAGAAATTCTTTGCGTTACGATTTTGTGATAAACGTACACATGTAATTTGGCAGACAAGGCACCAAGTGAATTAAGGACGAATAGCAAGATCCAGTGTACATAAGCAACCTGGATTACACTTTCTAATTTCAGTAAAATTGCAATATCCGTTGTGGAAGGGGTGAACAGATAAACTAACGTTTTAAAAGGTTTAATGCATGTAAGTGTATATTTTGTTTTTAGAATAAACTCGTCGTACTTTCGTAGGATAATCGCCTTTTTTGCTTTTCCCAGGCTGCCGGCCATGGCGAGAAAATGTGCTCGTGTCTGTATTGCTAACAGTAAAATCTAGTGAGAAAACTGTGCGTAGAATCATCTCTTTAAATGACACTGTAACGTGTAAATTGAGTTTTAAGGCATAAAACAGTTTATGTAGAAAATAACCTTAGATCCCTATTGCAATTGTCATACGTAGAGCCTCGTGGGAGATCAAAATATTCAGTTCGTCCTCAACGTAAAATACCTATGTAATGTTACAATTAAATCAATTGCGAATTAATTAAATTCATCATTATAATTATTTGAGATTAATATATAAATCCAACTGGTCTAGATTTGTTAATGCTGTTTAGTTGAATATGCCTTAAATATAAGGAATAACATTTTTCTAAATCCTCCATATTCTTTGTTTTAAGGTTAAAGTATTGAAATGTCAGTCTATAGTTGATGCATATATGAAAAGTGAATCACGGAGTAATATTACCTAAATACGGGTGTTGAACAAGTATAGGCGTAGTCTCGCACAATGTTAAAATGGGTCTTGTGTGTTTTAAAACATCTAATTATATTCTAAGGTAGATGCAATGGATGCGAGAACATTACCATCAACATTTTCTTAAGACATGTAATACTGTTTCTTTTATTTGGGGATTTTATTAAATCTGTATATATTCGTATGCTCAACATACGTGACATATCGTCTTACCCATTATTACATTTTAAATGATTTATCTTTTAACGTTTTATTTTAATCATTGACTGCAATAAATCTCTCCCCCTGAGGTCAGATAGATCTGCGCTGTCAGTCAAACGAAGCAGATTCAGAAATGCGATTGTCTGAGTCCACCTCCGTGGCTTTTCTCTTATTTTAACAAACAATACAAAGTCCTTTGATCGCTCATTCGGAATATGGGGTATTGTGCACCGGGAAGCACCCATCAAACGCTGGGTGTCATACATTCACACTGAAACGTGCACGATTTCCAACATGCAACGATGAGGCGTACTCCACTTGGTATATTTGGCAAATCTAGGCCTTTTAAAAAGGAGTAATTGATTTCATGCACTGTTCCCTAAATAGAAAATCATTCATTCACTGTAGTGTAAATAGGCCCATATATACCAAGTAGGAAATACCACAGATTAGGTATTATAAGAAAAAGGTTTTTTGAGAGATTTCTTATAAGCCGCTCATAACTATACGCTTATATTTCGAAGTGTTTGCCGTATTTTTTTACATTTGCGTCTTAAATCTCGAGATTGTCCTAAATCTCTGCATAGTTATGTTTCTGGCGCTGCGGCCGAAGTCTGAATAACAGTGGCGAGTTTTGCCCCCTTTGGCCCCTGCGGCGCCTCTAATAAGAAGCGAATCCCCACAACCTGCAAGAGCTCTTCACAAATGCTGCACGTTTAAGAACCGCTTCTTACAACATGGAAATTGCACCCACCCACCGTTTAACCCACCAGTAAAGTCCAGCTAATTGTGGCAAAACCCGTTTACTACATTTCAGGGAAACAATGGAACGTCATCGATTCGAATAAAATATGGCACTGCCACTATCTGTAATGCATATTTGAAACTAGTTTTACATGATACGTGTATAATTATGTCAGTAGCTCTTTAATATTTGCATCATTGTACACGTGAATTATTAACATAAATGTGACTCTGCAAGCAGCATCCCGGCAGGAATACCAGCAAATAAAATCACACTAGGGATATGTTGAGCTTTAGGATTTTGTGTCTGGCACTTTAACAGCTAAACACAGTAGCACCAACAGCAAAGTAATTTGGAGAAATTGGATCTTAGTAAACTCGTGACAAAATGTTACGCTTGAGACGGCCGCATTGTCCTTTCACGCGAGAGTGCTTTGTCTCCTCTTTGAGCGATAATAGCCTATAGGCGGGACAGTTTATCTGGAAGGCTAGTACATATGCAGTGCTTCTCTGCTATGAAGAGAAAGATACAAACGGGATTGCTTTCTTCCATATTATGCAAATGCACACATAGTAACCCACTTTCAAATAAATTGTAAAATGTATTGAAAATATGTTTGTTTTGTTGTTTTCCCACTTTCCCTCTTCTACGAGAAACAGGACTGGCTAGTAAGATAAATCTTGTAATCGCATAACGAAGACTTAAGTTTTGCCTTGTATAACCTATAGGCCTATTAAAACGACATGCTCGCGTAAATGCAGGAAATTGTTAAGTGCATATTTGATGTATAGCGTGTATTTTTGCTTGCTGTGGTGTACATGAATTGAAATTTTGCGGTGTTGCGGAATGGTGACACTTTATCCGTCAAGCTCAAAATGTTTTTTTAAGTTATCTTCGTGCGTTGCCATATGCGGCGTGGCGGGGCTGGGGGGGGAGGTTGGCACGTTTAGCTCGCTTCCTTTTCCTGTTTCCATTTATCTGAAATGGTGTTATTCCGTTGGCAAAATGTAGGGCCTACCTTAAACGTATGTTGAAGATAAATCTCTTGTTACCCCAGGCGTCTTTTTTGGCCTGTGTATTTTTCTCCTTTTACAGAAAATTTGAAATGCATTACTTGCCAGTGATATTAATTCGTGTATTTTATAGGTCATTGATTACTTAAATAGTAACGACATAATGTGAACGGGAATGTGCTTTGCAATGAGCTGAATGAGAGAACTGCTGAATAATGATTACATTGTTTTCTCTCGCTTTTTTTGCTGGTAAATCATTACTCCTGAGCGTTTATTTTATTGATCTTCAATTTCAGAATTTTGTCTTTTGAGCCTCGTGTGTGTGAGAGAGAAAATGTGTGTATGCGTTTACGTAGCCAGGGTGGGGGTGGGGACGGAGGCTGACGAAAAATAACTCTATAGACATGTGTTTTTCAACGCAGTTGTAACAACATGACAAACATAAAATGAGGTGCATTCTGTCATGGAAGCAGCGTCTGTAAATTTTAAGCTATTGTTTAGAACTGTGGTTTTCATTAATTCTGTAAAACAAGACATACCTTTAATCTTCTGATTCTGTTGGGCCTAGTGTAATACGTCACCCCATAACAATGACTGGGTACCACTTAAGATTTCTAAACAACTTATTTTTGAAATATCTATTGAACTCTCGTGGGCGCATAACTTGCCTGGTTACCGAAACGCATTTTGCTCGTGGTCACGCGGAAAAGCCCATTCCGCGGTTTATCCTTAGTGTTCTCTGTTATGCTACGGACTTTTTTGTGTATCATGCAGCGAAGCTATTCGTCCAGCACCTTTGATTCATCAAAAGTTTGAAATAGCCTGTTTTTTTTTTTCCTATCCAGCCGTCTAAAGAACGAGAAGAAACAGGATTTGGCATCACTGTGTGGACAGTTGTTTATTTGTTGTGTATGCGGGTGTGCCAACATTTAAAACTTTAACATGTGCATAACTAAGCAGGAGAAGTTGTGCGTCGACTAAAAGAATTAATAGATTATGCAAATTAAGAGTCGACGACCGGTTTAGAGATATAGGCCACCATCTTTTTTTCGGCAAAGCGCAGCTCGTACGTGGAAAATACGTGTATTGTTTAGGCAAAATAAGAGAAAAAACTGAAACACTTCTACACCCATATACAAGTATTAACAACGGCAAAAGTTTTACTTTTTTGCCATACATCTTTGCTTTTACTATAGCTTAATTTTGCACTAGCTAACAATTTGATGACGGGTATTGTTTATGTGATTCATAAACAATTTGTAGAAAAAATATTTTCTGTGACACGATTTGCTGTTTTTTTTATTGACAGGCTTGCTTTTTACTTTTAGGTGTTTCGCTGTAATTTCACTATTAATCGGAGAATCGCACAGAAATGTGTTTCCCATTAGTTCAAGTATACGCCGAATGCTGACAGCCTCAGGTTTTGTTTTTCTACAGCGCCTATACGGCGTATATTTCAGTTTAATTTACGTCACGATGAGTATTGTTTTATTTCGCCATTTTAACATGCATTTTAACACGCGTCACGGTTTTTTTTCCTTCACAGATTCCGTGGGAATTTAACCTCGAAGGTTTAAATATTCATCCTCTCAAAGCAGACTTACATAGCTTAGAAAAAAAAGACTCAAGAAAATCCGCTGGAGGACTTGAGAAAGCTCAGTCCTTATGTTCTGAGGTTGTCTCCCTGCTGGCCGCTCTGTTGTCCGCGGGAATACAAGATAGGCCCAAAAAGAATCACTTTGACCCCCTCCAACCCCACCCCCGAATCGCAGCTTTACAATACCATAAAATGTCATCAATCAGGACTCCATCTGAGGGTATATGCACAAAGAAATGGAAAATTTTTATTTAACTTAAACAACTAACGTGTTTATAGAACAAATTTACAGCTTCTTAGGTGGAGAAAACTACAACTTCGTCTACTGCCATTACAGCTGGATAAAGAGGTAGTAAAAACAAGGAGTAGCCCCTCTGTAACATTTCTAGACACAGAAGGCTGTTGTCATGAAGCACGTTACACTCTCGTGTACTGAAACCTTCACACTTCGGTCTCTGTCCTATATGCAGCAGTTCTAATAAGCACAGTGATGGTGAAAATTGACAATTTTAGTGAGCCAGTGTTTGGTGCAACCTAGTAATGTCTTGCGAGCATTCGAGAAAAATCGCGGTATTCTGGTAGCTTACTCAGACCAACATAAAGATGGCGTGTTATATCTGCATGCTCGGTATATTCACTTAATTAAGCAGCCAGATTGCATATCTGATGCAAAACACCACTTATGTGCCTCAGTGGATGAGTCCATCGTTTATTACGGTTTAACCCGTGTTTATTCCTCATTATTGTCAGCGAATGTACGCCGTCACGGCGCCTCCGTTTCTTCTTGTTTAGTTTAGGACAATATTAACTTTGGGGAGGGTCGCGCTCTTGGCTGCACTAATTCCTTTATCGGCCAATAACAATGAGAGTCCCCACTACAATTAACCATCGACAACATAATAAAATAGTCAAGACAAAGAAGAACTATTTACAACGAATTAGCCAATCTTAAGTGGACATCTAAGTATAATTTCAGGACATTTTGCAATTGCCCCTCAAACAATCATTGCACGGCTAAACATTCAAATTATAGCTTTAAAGAGGCCTACCGAACACATTTACGTTTTCTTGCCCATTAAAAATGTACATTTGATAATTATTTCCCATATATAATAAAATGCATGTAGTAATTACATTTTTTATTTTTCTTAAAACACCTTTTTAGCATGTCGTCGGTGTGTTTTTAACGTTATAAACATAATTAACCAAAATCAGACTATCAGTGCATATAAACATTCATACCACCTCTTTGTGTTGACAGACAGTCGATACAAACCGCAAATTTAAGGTACATCAGTATATTTTGCGATCATCGTTCTGCTGCGACGCTTTTTGCTTTTTTTTTTTTTTTTTTTACATTTTTATATCTTTTTGTCCCATAATTTCAAATGATCAATAAGAGCGCATAATTAGATGTAATATATTCAGTTATATCTTACTGCAGGTAATCCTCAGCACTAGCTTTTACTGGTGCCTATAAGCACACCACACTATTACAATGTATTATCATTTTAATTCATTTGATTTCAGGCGATCATGTTATAAGACGTCTAGAGGCAGTTTACAAAAATACAAATTTGGAATTTATCCTTCTCTAGTCTGAGTGTCCTTGCACCCTGTCTGCCGTGCTGGTCATTTGTATAGATTTTGCGATGCATATGTAATTACTACATTTCTGTGTCGTGTTTGTCTATACTTTCCTCGCAAAGGATTGGGCCTGACGAGCCTTTTGTACACAAGGCCAAGTTATTTTGCGTTCTGCAACATTGTAATGTTTCCGGAAAGTCGGTTTTTCTGTTTGTTTATTACTTAAATTTGTTGTGTGTCTGTGGGTAATGGTTGTGTGTCTCTGTGACTGCGCGTGTAAGAAAGACCGAGCACGTGTGTGTGCGCGCGCATGTATGGCATGTAGAACTGGAGACTTACCTCCCCCACAATCCACTCTTTCACCCCCTCAGTCTTTCACAGACGCACACAACCACACATACACATGCACATACACTATTGTTAATACTACGGATTGTTCCTTATAGCTATAGGATAATTAAATTCTATTTCATTATTCCAGGCCTCATGTTCTCCTACCCACTCTGTCACACAGACATACTCAAACGCACAAATATACACGTGCACATACGCGTACGCATGCGCACGAACAAACGCATATATTTTCCTTCCACATGTATTTCTCAGCCTGATTTAAGTGTTCTCAAAAACACATAGTTTTTACCGTCCACTAAACTTGTCAAGCACAGTTGTTTAACGTCCACAATAACAAAAACGCACATGTTCATTTACACTCAAATGAATTTAATGAACAATTAATTGCTCAGAAAATAAGGAAAGTGCTTCAGAATTCACCATTCAAGTTTCCATTTCGAGTGCATTTCTCCTAAACAACGATGTACAAAAACGTGTAAATCACAAAAATAAATATTCAATTTTCTATGCACAACCAGTGACTCAAATGTCGCGTCAAAAATCTGACCTCAAGTATTGAAAATGCAATGGAGAGGGATCGTAGAGCCTAAAGCACCGACACCAATACAGTTGTACATTGACATCACTGTCAGGACTTCCATTGCTGTTTGCAGAACCTCCCCAAAATGGAACCACAGTTCATTGCCTAATACATAAACCATTGAGCATTGTGTAAACCATTATTTTACTTTTTTACATTTAATTCTTCCTATTACTTTTAGGCCGCTGCTCGGGTGTCCCGTTTCAAATGGATGTATATCGTATGCAAGAAAATAATAGCCGGAAAGCACTTTTGTGGTATAAGAGACTAGTCCACCTAGGGTCACAGCAGCGATTCAGCGGTTTCGGGGTATTCAAAGCGGGGCTTCTCTAGTCCTTAAACCCATAGCGCGATAACGCCGAGATGCATTTCGTTAATACAAGCAGTTATGGCGCTATAGATATTTCCATATTTTAATCTCATTACAGATGAGTAATAAATGTAATTTTGTGATTAGATTTTAATCATAATACGAACTGTAATATCACTTATATTCCTGTGTTTGTGGCAGACTGTCACAGACTGATTATTACCAATGTTGACACTACAGTTCTGGAGGTTTCGTCGTGTAGAGCTATAATTTATTTATATCCCAAATAATACGATTTTAGCTTATTCATGGTGTTGGTTGTATTTAACAGCTGGAATTTCATGCTGACTGTGGGATAGCCTAATTAAGATTTTTTTTTATAAATTTTTGTCTATGCAAAAATATAGCAGGTCATGACAATTTCAGACTGAAAACTTTCGACGTTGTATTATTTAAAATAGCATATATAAAATTAAATAGTGTAAATATGAATTTTATTGTCATAATGAAAGTCTGTATATTGGTCGTTAAAGTATAGGCTACTCATCTTATTAAAATTTGAAAATGGCTAAGGAGAGCCATTTCGAAACTTATCTTGAAAATAACAAACATCCAAATGTGAATTAATTCACTAATACGGAAAAGGAGATTTTTCTGTCAATAGCTAAAAAGTGAAAGTCTTAAAAAAACTCCAGATTTCAAAAGGCCCTCAGCACCATAAACCTCACTGGTTTTCAGGGCAACGTGTTCAATTAGTAAAACACGTTACTTTTCTCTTTAGCCGTTTAGCCTACTCGTCAAATGATATTTTTGGCACGAGTTTCTATCAATTTTAACGAGAGAGACACGCCTGTAAACTTTGTTTTTCAGGCACGTACTTCGTCTTGATTGCAATGAATTATGTTTCGGAACTAGCACCTATGCAGCAGTGACAATTATGCAATGATTTGGGGATGCGTGTAACACTGACTCGCCATCCGTTGAAGAGCAACATTAATCGCCAGTCACCGTATCTCTACGTTTCAGATGCAGGGCTGTATGAAACAAACATTGGCGTACTGTCGTCGTTTCTTTTAACCCAGTGTGAAAGTAATGAATAGCGACTTGCTGTTTTGTATAAATGAAAGAGAAACCCACTTTGAATATCCCTGTGTCTGAAGCAGAAACGGGAGAAATAAACATTCGTAAGCGTTCACGATTTACTACATTACATAATCAGCATCTACTTTAACAACATTTTCGGAATTCATAGATTTTATACGTATTTGTTTTTGCCATCTTAAACAATACACTTTGTTCTAATCGGAACAATAAACAAGTGGCTGCATGGATTTGATGTTTTGTGCTTTAGGTTAGTTTTATATATGGTAATTTTGAGAATGTGCCACAAAGACATCAATTCGGTGTTTGTAGTTATCTTTCGCTTTACCTCGTGCAAATCTCAACAGCTCCTTCTGATTGTCAATAATTAAGGCCGGCTCCGGTGGGCCTACAGTCAGGGTTGCATGTTGCTTTTAAGGGGGTGTCTGGGTGTTAACTGACAAAACAAAAACGAGGAATATGTTTTTTTAACAGTACACTTAATAATAACGAGCAAAAAGAAATGCAAAAGGAAATGAAGATATCAAAGTTGCTGACAAATTGTTGAGTGGGGAAACTACAGCGAGGCTGAAACTACCCGGTAAATTTGTCAAAAAAAACGATTTAATCACGCTTGCATGTATGGTGCTAAAATTTAATTAATAAGAATAGACATTTCATGGCAGGGCAAAAAAAAACTAAGAAAAAGAGTGTCTGTCTCCGCTAGCGAATAATATCACACTTTAATAACAGCACGATCCATCGTAAGAAGATGATTCCGAACACAACAATTACGTCATTTTTTCGCGAAGCTACGAAGTGACGATTGAGTTACTCGCTTTCGTTTTTTTATCGGTATAAATCCTTGAGGTACGTGTTATTAGTCGGTAAACGCCTGAATGTGTTCCAGCTACAAACGAGGGGCACCGCAGTGACTGCAGAAAGGGTTCCTTTACGTGGAACGCTGATTCACAAAAAAAAATCCATGACCGTCAAAGGTTGTAACTCCTCAGTGCATCTTATTCCATTTTTAAGACGTTTCCAGAGTTTTGGCATATCATTATAATATCCTCCAAGAAAATATTAGAAAAGCTGATCTTAGAATTTCCTGAATCTGTGACTTGGAGGGAGTGGTACAGCAGAGCCGCCGAGTTGCCATTTCCAAACAGGGTGAGACCTATGTGGTGACATGTTATCCTTCATAGACTTCAAGGAATACGCAGGACACAAATCCCCATCATTGCCGATAATTAGTGACGGCGGAGACGGAAAATTTGCCATGAAGCTGAAGGGTTTTTTCACAGCTGCTACATTGCTGGATGCTCGTTTTCGTTTGGTCGCACCCGTACAATCCTCTGCTGATCCTTCATAATGCTCGGGTTTACCTGTAGAACGCGGATTCCTGTCAGCTTTCACATTCAATTTAAGTGGCGTCCTCGGAATTCCAGTCTGTTTTCCTAATACCAGAGTCCTATAATTCTTTCTAACCCGTGCTCCATTTTTGTATTCTCCTTCGTCTGCATATGGAGTGTTTAAAGTGCTTTTAAATTCCTGGTTCTTTGAAGGAGACTTTTGGGAAGTGGCAGGGTCGTCGGTGCACTCAGTGGCTTTGCTTGCGTGATTCAAATTCTCTGACGGTTTCTCTTCGCCACATGGATGTTGCGAATTAGTGACGTCTGGATCCTTGCCGTCGCAGTGGTGTTCTGGTCCGAATTCAGGGATTTGACACGAGTATTCATACTCGTCAAAGTTTTCCTCGACTTTGATTTTCACATTTTGTGGTAAAGTTGGCGATGTTCTCGGTACGGTGCTGTTCTCGCCTTGGTAATTTGAGAGTGTGTTTTGATCCTCCGGTTCTGCCTTGATGGTGAGATATGCATGAGGTTTCAGGCAATGGCTAATTTTCGCTTCTTTCTTTAAATTTACAGGATTGTTTTCGGAGGACTGGGAAACTATTGTTTCTTTGTCTTGGGCACAGTGTGAGATCAAGGCTTGATGGCATTTGTTTGACTGTCCTGATACCCTTTGTTGAGGGAAGTCTTTGTTTTCCTTTAAGCAAGGTGAATGCGCCTCTTCTTGAACACGGTTAATTGTGGGTTCAAGCCTCTTTAGGTCATCAGGAATTTCAAAGTTTGAAAATGTAATCCCAGGAGCTGTCTCCCTCTTCGATTCAGGAAGGCTAGTTCCAGGAACAAGTGGGCAGATTTTACTCTGCTTTGATGCGTTGCCGACCTCCTGCTTCTTCCCACAGAGTCTGAAGTCAGATTTTAGGAGTTTCCTGTTCGAGATTCCGTAATCTGACAACGTTGCTGCGCTCTGATTTTTTGGTCTGTGTTGATCATATAGAAAAGTAGCCTGTGTCACTAAAGGTGCTTTATTGTTGAGGGTTGAAAAACTCGTGCGCCTGTAACGGATGCTCTGCAAGGAAACTTGACTCGATACAGAACTGGAGTCGGATTCGGAAGAACTATCATCTTCGGAACTAACATCTGAAGATTCCGACAGGGAGTCATCATCTTCGTCATCTGAAGTCCCAGAGTTACTAGTAGTGGATAGACTAGAACCGAAATCCGAGTCATTGTCGGCACGCTCGGAATAAGAACTCGATTCAGTGTCGCTGCTACAGCTCTCCTGAAAATTCCCTACATTCTGGTGGGCAAGGTACAGCTCACGGTCGATGTGAAATTTATTTAAATGGCCGTTGGATACTTTTGACTTACAGCACTTGGGAACAAGCAGAACCCGGCGACTGTGCCTACTTTTGTTCCAGAAGTGCCACCCAGCGCCGTCGTACTGTCGTTTCCTTTTATAAGTTAGGTCAGCGGTGCTTGAGAGCTTGGACTGCACCGCAATGGCGGACTGATAGAGGACGGGCTGCCGGCTGCAGACCACACTCCGAAAAAACGAATGCCCTGGATTAAATGCCACACAGTTGCTGGGTATTTGAGCTGTTTCAAAGTTTTTAGGGCTTCGGCTTGCGGATTTTGAATCTGCATGGAAGCCATGGCTTGCGAATTTACTGTAAATTTGAGGTAGATTGGAAGCTTGGGGCGAAACAGTGTCGTGCTGCCGCCCAGCTTTGTTTTTAAATGTAAAAGGCTGAGACACTCCGTGTAGACTGAGCCAAACTTTTTCTTTCCAATAACTGTTTTGTGGATCAGACCGAATGTGTCCATCATAAAGATCCTCTGCTGACTTTGTTTTTAGTTTGCTTCTCTTGGATTTCAGTACGCGTTCAGTTTTGCAAGAAATATACAGGGCTTCCACGTCTTCCCTTGAAATCAGAGTACATTTAGCCGCATGGAAAGCAATTGAATTTATTGCTTTGAGTTTTCGCAGCTCCTCCAGATCACAGTGGTGTTTCTTTACGTTTAAGTGATCCATTCGTTTGTGCACAGTAGTCCTCGGAATATTTTTCAAGAGGTCGGTAAAGACTTGAGAGAGTGCAAACATTTGCTTGCCCTTAATAACCAGGTATCCAAGCTTCACGCCTTCCATCTCTTCAAATCCAGACTCCAGGTCTCCCATTTTGTCTATAGTATTAATCCACACATCTGGCTTGATGGGTATCCGCAGCAAACCGGCTGCCTCTCTCAAGGCATTTCTGCTGGTCCAGTTGGAGATGTCAATTGTCTTATCAATGCTGCTTCAAAAACGCAAAACTTCGAGGGTTGAAAAATAACAGTACGTATAAAAATTAATCCATTTCCATGGGGACGACATAAGGAATAAAATGTGAATGATGCTGTAGACAGACAGGCTGCTGTCTGTCTGCGCTCCTGTACCTGCGCTCTTCTGCTTCTCTCTCCATTAACTCAGAGAGGAGGAGGAAGGTGAACGGCTCAGGCTGAATGAGAGGGACACGGAGAGAGAGAGGGGGAGTGAGCAAGAAAGAGAGAGAACAGGGAGAGAGAGAGGGAAATGAGAACCGAAAATGCAGCTGCCCTTCCCGCCGCTGGTTTAGCTACAAATAAATGACAGAGGGAAGTGAGCAAGTCTGGAGACACCTTCATCAATTAATGCTTCCAAAGCCCGGCGCTGATTGGACGCTACTGACAGGTGATGCAATAAAAATTGATATTCCACCCCTTTTTTTACCCCCCACTCCATCTAATTACCATACTCGTGGACTCCCACCTCTATTCTGAAAAGTAAATAACGCAGCTCTTTCTTTATTCATATTTTGGTTTTTAATATCAAGGAAGAACCTAATTTGTATTTGTACCTGCTGTACAGGTACACTTTTAAATGATATTGTTGGTTCCAAGAGAGAGGGCTCAGTTAAAACACACAAGTTTTTTTTATCTTTATTTACCCGTGGACGGGACTCTGCCTCCTATTGTTTGGTATTACAGTTTTATGCCCTTTTATTTTTTTTTGACGAATGCAAATTAAATGCATCACTTATTGATATTGTTATATGATGGGCGATAGTTTGTACTTTTATTTAAATAAAATATAAATGTGTGTGTGTATGTGGTTTTAATTATATA
>JAABNY020000082.1:13937768-13950875 GCA_015164015.2 Brevimyrus niger
ATTCAAAACCTGAACCAATAGCTGAGCCTCCAGTTGGCAAGCTTTCGGAAGGGGGTCTGTATCAATCCTTTTGGGATACCCCCCACATCCCCTGCGTATGGGATACAAACTCAGCCTGCTTCTGCTGGGCACTGTTTTTTTGAGCTATTCTGAGGAGGAAAGGTCTTCTTTCTCTCCTACTCCAATAGGAATAGGTGTAACATCTGCTTTCCGTTGTACCACAAAAAGGTGTTTCCTGCCGAACAAACACAAGCGCATAGCGAATGTCGCAATACATTATGCATCTCAGTCCGCGGCTGTGTTCCCCTGTAATTGCACTTGACAGGGGGGAAAAGAGCGCGGAATTTGCTCCGCCGCGCTGTAAAGAATTAAGAGAAAATCCAGCGCGGAGCAAATACGCGCCAGTTCGTGATTCAGCCGGTGTTTGCGGACTCTGACCTTCTGGTGCGCAATGTTGAACAACCTTAGGTCTCACGTTATTTTCAGCAGTAGTGAGAAAAAGCTTTTGTTTTCCAGTGTTTCATAGTTATTAATATTATCAGTTTTATTTTTTAAAGTATTTTTATTGGCAGTAATGGGTGCAATTAAAACGCTTGATCTGAATTATAAAATTAAGAACTGAATACCTTCCCCAAATCCTATACAGTTATGTCAAAACACCGAAGCTAGTTCAGGCGCAAGCTGACTGATTTGTACAGTAATGAAAGGTTTCCTTTCACATCGATAATTTTTGTACCTCCTATATTCTGTATCTACTCCTTTTCATCTTAGATTTTGCTCTCAAGTCGGATTAATTCTAAATTTAAAGAAAATTTAATGTAAGATTTCAAAAAGGCAAACTGGAATACATATTAATACGCCAGTATAATTTTTATATTATTATATCAATAATGTGTAGGCCTTTATTTTCCTGGTCTCACAGGAGCACAGCACGGTAATAAATGAGATAAAACATTTAACCGTACTTTATGTGCGCTGCAATTCTCAATATTTTTTACAAGCACGCTTACATTCTAATTTGTAGTTATGCGACCTCCTGGTTTTCCATATTTAGGAAAAATCATCTATGTCAGTGTAGATGGTAAAATGTAAAATTTTCAATATCGCCGCTTTAAAAATTACTGAAATACTGTAGAATATCAGTTAATGAACATTAACAAGGCTGAGTGCAAATGCTTTCTGGTGATTTTCGCCGGGTTTTCATAACGGCTCGGCTGCCAGGTCATAGACCGTCAGCGTAGACGCCTGCGGCTGCAATAAACGTAAAGGAGGAAAGAAACAACGCGGACTGAGACTCGAGTGCCGCCCCGCGTTCTCCGGGCCTCCGTCAAAGCGAAACAAAATCACTAATCAAAATAAAACACGAAGAAAAAAAAAACTAATGATCTTGAGTTGTCATGAGTACGGGTCCTTTTATATATCGTCTCTTAATTTAGTATCAGATCCCATCACTTTAAAAACTAAACTCTCCCCTGGTCAGTTGTCATCTGCCACGTTTTTAAAACGTCGATTTTTGTGGTAAGACATTGAAACACTAAAATTTCAGTAAAATTATATTGCAACTATGCTTAAAATGTATTTTTACTCATCTTTACTCTTTGACCTTTAGCTGCTAATCATGTTTAACAGTCATGACCATGTACAGGAAAATACCCAAGTATCTTTGGTTTTTGGTGAAAGTCCTGGCCTCAAAAAGTAATGAGCATAACCATGTGCAGAGTAAGGTAAAAAGGTCTGGTTAGTTTCAATTCATAGACAATTTGACATTTAAAAAATAAGCATAAAAACATGATTATTATACTGCATGGCAGACGGATGTTAATGTTTCTGAATCTGGAAGAAGAAACGTACATTTTTTTCTGATCTCTGCAAGATAAGATGATCATCTCGTGAGCGTGAAGGAACAAAATTCCGCAGATATGGGATCAGCATCAGGACAACAACAAAGACTGCATCTCTTCTGTCAGAGAACTGTCATTTGGAAATTCAGCAAGGCACTAAATCATGCTGTAAGGGGTTATAGAGGCAATTTAGCCTTTCTCAAACACAGCTCACTCACAGCCAAGAGCTCAGTTAGTCCCAAGCTTAATCAAGTGCAAGTAGTGAAAATCATTCTGCTATTTCGCTGGGTCGGGTTGCTTCAGCAGCTGTCCTCCTAACCCCCTTTGTTCTCCAGAACTATAATAGGTTTCCTGGCTCCCCCTGCCCCCCATCTCATTCCGAATGTAGACTCTGCATTTAAACATTCCAAATTTAAGGTAAATAATTGACAGTCATTCCTGGAGACCTTTCATTTTTCATATTACACGGACTAGGCTCGGGTGTCCTCTAAAATATTGCCAAACATTATGTATCTCTGGAAACAAACATTATCACTGGGCATTTATGCGAAGCAGGAAGTAGCAATTGAAATGTCGATTTACACATTTAATTCAAATTAAAGTGAAAAACAACGCCTTTAAGGCCTTTTTTGCTCAATTGAAATTTGTTGTTCAGAAACTTCTGTTTTCTTCTGCTGATAGAAATAAAATATGTAGTTTGTATGCAAGCATGTCTTCCAAGTATTTATGTCATTCAACTGAATTTTAAAAAGCTACATTGAGTAACACAAACTGTTTGAAAGTACTATGTAGAAGGTATGTAAAATCGATGAAAGGAATTGCCTCCCAAAACTAGGTTTAAGTTAAAAATGCAAACCCAAAAAACAGGCAATGTAACACATCCATTTTGTTGTGTCTTTAGGCCCTCTGGGGCACAGAAACAACAATTAAAAGTTTTAAAACGAACCAGGTCGAGTGAATTGTTTTGACAAACTCCATGTCCACAAGGAAAAAGAAAACCACGCTATAAGGAAAATTCACCTCATGGTCTTTGTCACAAAAACACAAAGGTGTTTTGTTTTAATCCACTATACATATTTTTTCCAAATATAACATTCTTTCTATATTAAAATATAAACATGTTTATTTTCATGAAGAAGTAGTGAAGTCCTGGTTTTTGCAGATTCTTATAGGGGGTAAACGGTAAATATAAATAGAGTGTAATCATTTTAAAATGGCACTAAATATATGAATAGCAAGAATTTCCTCCTGCAACATTCATGACCCATTCTCGTCACTAAATTGTTAAAAGGGTATTTTAAATCGTTAAAAGAGTATCACAAATTGAAAATCAAAGATAAAGATTTTCTAATTTTCTAGCTAACATTCATTTTAGTGGTGTTTCATTACCTTCGAAATGCATAAATCGCACACAGCGGAAGTTAAAAAAAAACGGGAATCAAATTCAGGAACGTAAGCCTAAATAGTCCCTCCGTTTCACGTCGTATTTTATGAACTTAATAACTAAGTTAAAACTCTCTCTTTCAATTTGCAACAAACAATGTCTATTTTAACTAAATCATCACAGTTAAAATTATGTACTTGGCGGATACAATTGATCAATTCGACTAAATAACATCACGATAACATGTCAATTTCAAATCTACTACCTAAACTGATAGCAATATGGTAGCTTATTTTTCAAAACATAAACCTATCGTCTCCTGTGAGTCATGCGATACTGTAAACAACAACTGCCATTTCGATGTTTTGAACAGATGTTGAACACTGGTTTGTATTGCATCCACTGTAAAAAATTATGCAACGGTTGTCCTATTTTAATTTTTATGTTAGGTACCCGGACTGATTAAAAAACCATGGGTATTCCAGTTTCCCATAAACACAAGTTTTCCTAGGCGGCTGAATGGTATCCATCCTTCGTTTAGCTCGTCCCACTCTCGCATTCCCATTGAATTCTTTCCATACATGAAGGATTTCAGCATATATTCCAAAGGCTCAGCCCTCGTTGGCCGTAAACTCCATCGCCATAGGTTAAGACAGCACGACACGACACTTCCCGGGGACTTCGTGGAGCCAAAATGGCGTCCAAAGCATGAAAGTAGCCAACCAGCTCCCAGCTTGTTCGTTCTGTCCGAGGCGCGCACGCGCACGAGCGACCTCAGCGCTTGTGTTTCCTCGCAGTGTACTCGTGAGTGGAGTGGTACAGTGGAAGCTAGCCTGCTAGTCAAGGGGCTCATCAAAGTCAACAACATGGCTTTTTCAAAAAGTGGAACTTAACCGAATTTGGCCGGGAAGGAAAGCGGAAAGATACTGTCGCTAAAGGTTTTGGTCCTCTTTCTTTTTTTGCTCGCTTTTTCTCAATAGATGGTATCCAGCGAACCGTCTCTAGCAGTGGAAGACGACTACATCGCCAATAATATGAAGGAGATGATTGGAGGCTGCTGCGTTTGCTCAGATGAGAGAGGCTGGGCTGAAAATCCACTGGTTTACTGTGACGGGCATGGTTGCAACGTCGCTGTTCACCAAGGTAAAAAAAGAAAACACGTAACGCTGGGTGTAAGAGGCCTTGCTTGACACCTTTGCTTCCTAGGTAACATGTGCATGTCCCGTACGCTGTTTAATTAGTAGGGGGTGCGCTGTTTACACTTAGAAATACTCCGGTCAGGTACACGTTCAAGGCCTCGGGTTTAGCAAGTCGGCCGCCGATGACCGACAGAGGAAGCGTTTGCTGGGTCGACTAAAGGCGACGCGGGATCGAATGAATCATAAAGTTGTCCACATGTCATGTGACCGTCATTAAGAAAAAGAGTGACTGCGGCGTACGTGATGTATTTGGGAAGGGAGGGGGTACGAGAAGCGGCGCGTGCTTTCCCGGTGGAAAAAAAGTGCGGCTGCGCGCGCCGCGTCAGCGGTTTCCTGTTAGGTGGCTCGGCGCGAATATGTCAAAATGACACCTATCGTCCGTGAAACCAGTCGTAGTTTTTATCACATTATTCCAAGACTTATGTTTGTGTATCAGGTTGTAGTGTGTACAGAGGGAGAGAGAACATTACTCTTTGAAACAAGGATTTAGGGTTGCCCCCCTTTTTTTGCTGAGAGAGTAGCTGCTTCAGGTCGGTACGGCCCGTAACTCTGGTCTTATCATGTTTCGTTGGTCTTGTTTTGTATGGCGTTAAACGTTTTATCGTGTGGAATCAGTCGTAAGTGTTCTGTAATAACGTCTAATATCATTTATTCAAAAAAGCCCGAAACGAGTTAACTGTAATACGGCATTTTTGCGCCACGCTGGTTGAAGTTTCCATGGAAACAGTATGCAGACTATCCAGACAGGTGCTTCACGTCTGTTTTACCTTTTGCATTTTTGTCATTTGTAAATATTACATATGGAAGAGTTTTTTAAACCACAAACGTCCCATAAATTTACAGTTTTCCATACAAACGTACGAAATACAGTAGTTGGATAACGCTGTTATTAGTCGTTGTTGTTATTAGTCTATGATTTTTAATCTATTTACATAATTTCAATCTAAAGATAACTAAATAAACAGGAACCGAGTAAAAGCAGCAGTAGCACTCAGATGCAAATTATAGTTTGGCATAAATAGAAAATTACTCATTATTGTAATAATTTTAAATGTAATTTTTAAAATATCTAATTAACAATAAAATAATTATTAAAATGACCTTTTCTTGCAATGGTGATTGGGAAAACTAAAATTCTAGACATTTTCAATGCGGAATTGCGTGAAATATTTAGATGTTGAACTGTTTTTTGATTTTAATTTGTCATTCTGTCTCTAAATTTGTAATATAATTTAAACCTCTGTTTACTACAATCAGGTGCAAGCTTAGTAACATTAGTCCCGTGTATATTTAGGAGTTCTAGAGTATGTACACACAAATATTTTATTTCTTTTTCTCAGATTCCTGCACTCTTTAAGTAAAGCTAAATAAATCGGTATTGCTTCACAAGTTAGAAAAAGACAATATTTTGGCATGCTTTAAAGTGTTTTGGCTGCTCCACATGTTTTCACTGTGATCGTGATTTTAAGCTGTTGAGTATTTTATGTAAAACTGTGGAAACTGTGGCTTGATTATTCTGTGGTACTCTTACTATTTAGATCAGTGGTTTAAGAACCACTGTTTGTAGTTTGTACGGCAAATTCTGTCTTTTGTGTTCCTCGCCTTGACCACAACTCAGCAGGGGCCCCAGCTCAAGGCTTTGATGTCTGGTGACCATGAGATGTCCTCCTTCATAGGCTGAAATGATTGTGAAAGGGAGAACTTTAAAATGAAATTGCTCAGATTCCTAGTCCATTTGTATTTACACTTGTTCATAAGCACTTGTAATTTTTGGATTACAACACAGCAGTCCCATACTGATAGTGACAATGAAAAATGACTTTGAAGTTTGAGTATAATGTACAGTATTTACAATTATATGTCTAGCATATCAGCCACTATATCATTTAGACATGGCAATGCTTTTTATGTTAGACATGCTCCAACCTGGACAATGAATACTGTAACAATATTTCCGTCACTCCACACCTTCTCCCGCAGCATAGACTTAGATCTAACGCTTTTATATACTTAATTTTTATTATTTGAACTAATTGGCAGAAGAGAACAGCTTCCATTGTTTTAATAACATTCTACTCTGCTTATTGGCAGATAAGCAGCAGAAACCTTATGTTCATTTTGTCCTGATTACAGCCTGCTATGGCATCGTGCAAGTCCCGACTGGCCCCTGGTTTTGTCGAAAATGTGAATCCCAGGAGAGAGCAGCTAGGGTGGTAAGTAACTTAACCTGCATTAATAATTGTTAACCTACATTTTCCCAGCTAAAGGGCGGGAGGATAGTTCCTGTGAACTTTAGCACATAAGAAATCTGCAGTCATCTGTTGAATATATTGGATTACATAAAGTATTTTGTATCTTACTGCGTACTAGGAACGTGCACGGTATGATCACATGAAATATGTCTGTCTTGTAGCAAGCATTTTGTTTCTATTGGTAAAAGTTAAACTTTTACAGTTGACCGATTGCTGCTTGGTGGATTTGAGTTGCGATTTTTTTTCCAGCCTCCATCCATCTGCTCCCTGCACTATAAGTGTATCATGGATCTCTGACACCCATGATGGCACAGTTTCTTTCATGAAGTCATAAATCACTATTCCTTTGTTTGGTTTGCTCTCTAATTCCATTGCTTATCAAACACAACAGCCATATTTATTCCTCCAGGGTCTCAGCTGTGCGGGAACGGAAATATCGTTTGATTCCGTGGACTGTTACTCCCAGACGGTTTAATTTCTGCATGTTATTGCACGTTTTCCACCATGGAGCTGATGAAGTATGAGAGTATTTTCCAATGTTTCCAAAAGGGTATTTATGATCACCTTGAAATTCATGATATTAAGATCGAAAGATTTCATTCTTTTCACAGAGTTAAGGAAGCTGAATGCTTATGGAAGTAATATTATTATTCAATTTAGCAATATAGCAGTATTTCTAAAATATTCTTTTTTAAAAATACTTGGGATGATTTCTGATCTCTTTGAGAACCGTTTAAAATGTTAAATTTCATGTTTATAATTGCACTGTGTGTTCATAACTTCAAAAGCATGTTTTAAAGGAAATTTATAACTTTTGCGAAGGAATCATCTAAAGTAATGGTCAGCGTTCATACTTGTACTTGCTTTTTTCCATTTTCATATTCAGTTTTGTTACATTGTCAGCTGTCAATCATATTGGCGGCAGAGTTTGACTTTTAAGAATGTAGTTGATGTTGCTATAGAATTGTAGTAATGCAAGCAGGTTGAAGGGTCTTCATTATAATGGAAAAGTGTTTGCTTAGATTCCATGTACTTTGCACAGGTAGTTAACACCAACTAGCAATAGTTGAAAGGCTCAAAGACTTGTATGATCACAACTTGTGCATTGGAAGACAGACATCACACGGTACTGAGAAGCTGTCTCAGCTTTTGAACCTGGGAGAAGATGTTTACAAATCTTTAATTATCTTTACAGGAAAATTAACATGGGTACTAATACCACCAATAACCATATTTTTCATATTTTTATTGGGATCTGGCCCTTTGTTACTTTGCACACTAAGCATTTATTAATTTTGCCCATTTGGAACTTATTAGTTCTTTGAAAGTCCAGATGAAGTACTTAGGCACAAGATTCATTTTGGGGTGGTGTTTATATTTGCGATAGACCTTAAATATATTTTCAACAAAAGCAGGTGAAGCAGAACGTGTCTTCAAAATTTAAAATGCATACCCATATTCTTTTTTTTTGGTCAATTGCTCTGTGTTTTTGGTTTACTGTTGGATGTTTCTTCATTCTGTCCTGCTGGGGTGTGCTGGTCCTCATTTGGTTGCTCCTGAGCTCATGTTCTGAATTAAAAGGATGTTTTGCTTCTGGTCTTGCTAATAACCTGGTATGTTGGCTTCCTTGAATGTAGAGCACTGACCTTAAAGTGCTCACACCTCAGCACTGCAATTTAGCCTCTGATGATGTTAATTGAGCTGCATGTAGGAAACATGTTGTCATTGAACATGCAAATATGTACACAAATGGCGCACTCTGTTAATGCCCTTTATCCGTCGGTTAAATGCACGGTATTGCCTGTCTTGCTTATTATGTAAGCCCTGTGTTATGAAGCCTTGTGTACTCTGGCAGAAGCTAGATCACTCAAGTTATTTCCCGTCCTTTCTAGTATGCACAGTATGTTAATCTTGTATGATGAAGATGCATGTGTCTTATTTAAGCCAATCCTATTTCTCTTCTGGGCTATAATAGCAACAAACACCGCTCTCAAAATGCCATCTTTATCAGCAGTGGTAGCATCCACCCAACGCTCAAGGCAAACATAAGATTTGTGAATATTTCAGGTGTAATCTAATGTGAAAAAAGGTTTAGAAGAACCCCATTGGAAATGAAACGCTGTTCTATGCTTTATCAATCGTATTGATTGCATTTTATGATATGTGGCCTACAGAAGCTTGCATAGTTCCCCATTTTTCAGACTGGGCGTGGAATTTTCTAAATCTGTTAACTAGTCTTTTAGATGTCACAGGAATCACATCTTGTCTTGCTTTTAGTGAGGTGAGATGTTTTCTCTGGTTTCTAAATGTTTACTATAATGGGAATGTGGCCTGACATGAATTTGTGTAACGGTACACTATAGTAATGGTACCTCAGTTGACTCGACCCACTGCATTGACATTCAGGAAAAAAAAAAAAAACTAATGATGATTCATTTCTGTACTGTAGTAATTTTTGGACCAACTGTATTTTCATTAAACAAGAATATCAGACTTCATACCAGGTGCTGTTATCCTTTTTATGAGGCCAATGAGATGCTTGGTTACAGAATCATCCAAGGCTGTATCTCATTACACAGAAAAGTTATTCCCTCTAATTATTTCACAGTGAAGCCATACTCACTGAGGCCATGTGCAGTTTATATCGACATCATACGACACCGAGGCACAGGTAGTGGACAATGAAATGGATAGTAAATTGCATTTTGTTTACTAAGCTGTGTGGCCCTGCATACAAAATGCCATGCTATGGATACAGTATGGAAGAATTAAAGACTACTTGATTTTTATTGTCTTTGTTTTTTTTGCTGGGATCGAGCATCCTTATTTCTTTTGGGATTCTTTAATTTCTCAGTAATAACAGCTGTTATAGCTTTAGATAGTTCTGCAAAGGGACTACAATTGCCTGCCTTCATTCTTCTTGTTTATTCCATCATGGTGTTGCCTTCTTGAAATTTGCTTGTCCCAGCAGTGAGTAAAAGGTGTGCACATAATGCCTCGGGAAGGTGAAATACAAGGTTGCATGAATACTGCCTATCTGGGCTTTTACTGCAGGAACTAGGCAACTCCAGAGTTTGTGGGGGTTCACCACGATTCTGTGTATGGAGGATGTGATAAAAGACCGCTGATCATACTTCTTGCAAATTCTCCTACTTCTGGACACAAACGCACACATTGTGAGTTATATGTACACAGACAATTGTTTTTTGGTATATTTTGCTTTCTTCTTATACTGGTACAGTCCTACTGTTTCCCTTTGGAGTCCAAGGCCATATTAAATATCGCATGTCCAATCGCTGCTTTTCAGTGATTACAACTTTCCATGTTTCCACATCTGGATATCACTTCTAAGATTTTTGTGCCATCTTAGAGATTTCTGCAGCTGTTTCAGCATGTTGCCACACATTGACAATTACATCCCAGTCGCACCAGTATAGTGCGGATCTCTGGCATCTGGTCTTGGAGCAGATCCGTTGTACATTCCTGCAGCCTCACTAACCACAAAGCTTACTCAAGATCGTACCTTTTTGTCTTTTTTTTGGTGGATGATAGAATTTAAATTCAATTACTTGTTTGACTTATTTTGTGAGTTGACTCGAGTTGGAAACCTAGATTTGCTCCTAGTTTTCCTTCACTGGATGGTGTGCTTCCTGCTGTAGGTATAACTTTTACTGTTGTTTGCCTTTTATAATTGGGAGAATGTAGCCTTTTGGTACTTGTTGAAGCTCTGGCCTAAGTAGCGTCCCATTATTATTTGTGTGTTGTTTTGAGCTGTGTATTTTGAGCTGTGTTTAAGCCAATTTCTGCAGCAATTGTTTCAGTCTTTTATGGTAAACTGATTTTTAGGGTTTTATTTTAAAGTTATGCTATCTGTATTTCTGTTGTGACCTTGTAGGGAATCATCCCTCCTTACCTCTGCTAGATAAAACACAGATGGCATTCAGTGAATCAAGCAATGAATTGAACTGAAACACGAGGACATGTTAAGAGGGATGCTGGGGTGTGCTAATGTTGTTACAAAAAGACTGTTTGTGTGAGGCAGTAAGGTGTCTTTGACATAAGTCATGTGTTTGTCCTTTAACTGTCACTGTGGTATGCGCTGTAGGGAGGCTTAGAGCAACAGATGAGTTTGGGTAGCTTTTCTCAAAGACTGAAGTCCATGGGAGTAAACCCTGGGTTTCTTGGAAAAGTTTTATCTAACAGTGAAAGTGAATTGTCGAAGGGCCCTGAGAGAAGGTGATTGGTTGTGTAAAGGATTTCTCTCTCTCATCTGTAGCTAGATTGTGGAAAAGTGTACAGCTTTTATGTTTGTGTGTTTGTATGTCAAAGAAAGACATATAGAGTTGATGTGTGCTTCACGAGCAGGGAGGGCAGAGGTTGTGGACATTTAATCAGGAAGCAAAGAAATTCCAGTGTGTCTTTCCTATTGCCTAGCCCCCATCTTCTGAAATTTGTCTGGACCATTCTGCTTGTAAAATGTCAGAATGATGTGGGGACAAATATCTACCCGGTTGAGTTAAACTCTTACCTAGGGAGTAATGATCCCTTGTGTTCTTATAATGATGATTGTTATAGAAATGGATATTAATATGGCTCGTGCTTTTATCCAAAGAGGCTTAAGGATTTTGGAATTGGGTTATTGCTGGAAGCTATCTGGGTGACATTGCTCAAGGGTACTTGGGAGTTGTGCAGTGGTGATTTCACCATGTTAATTGAAAGTTCTCCAGAGCAACCCTGTGATCACATCCTTCCAGCTACGATAGTGCGGGTTAAATTTCAGTTTAAGGCAGCCTCCTATATAAAATGGAATCATCATTAATTTAGGGCTTTTGGGAAACACTAGGCTAGTTCTTTGTTTTGTTTATCCATCATACTCAGTCATCTCGTCCTTCTCTTCAATCCTCTTCAAAATGTTACAGCTACTCAGTGTTTCATAGATGCGTATGTTTTTCCTCATGTATGGAAAATGGAGGCTGCCAAGGCCAGGTCAGATCCTCTGCTTAGTTGTGTCAGGGAGCCCCCATACTAAACACAAGCCTCCTGTGTGTTCCATGTGTGCCCCTCCTTCCCCATGTGCACTAAAGATTAAGGGGTGGAAGGGAAGAAAGGCCAATCAGCAAGCCCCAGATGGAGGAGGACGGTCTGCCACCCACCACAAAGATGCGGAGGACGAGGGACATGCCAAAAGTTTAAAAACTATGAATACATGGGTATGTGGCCTGTCCATTTCAACACATCTTTTTTTTTGTACCACCAGCAAGATTCAAGGCAAGTTGTAGTCCTGTGCAGGTCATCTTTCAGTTTAAGTTGAAGCATGTGCCAATAGCAAGTTTGGTTCCTCTGTGTTATTAGGCTGATGCAGGGGTGGGCGAATTTAAGTCTGTAAATTCCTTCTAGAAGGACCAGCATGATACTTCCACCTGAAATATGTCACTTAACTCCTAATTTTTTTTTTTAAAGATAAGATTTGTGAATTTCATATTGCTGGAAGTAGAGTTTATATACGCCAATAAAGTGATCCTTCTTTAACAGAACAGCATGACCCTTTTTGTTGTCAAAAATCATTTGTCATTTCAAATCTCAAATGACAAGCATGCATGTGGTATTCATATCACCATTCCAGTGCAGTGTTCATAGATGGTTTAATTTCCCCTTACTGGGTGCATCAGCTTTTGAGGAACCTTCTCTCTCTTCTTTCTGTTCTGCAGTATGTTGTTGGTTGGGTCACGTGATATGTTGCTGTGATGTCCACAATAAAGGTTCTATGGCTGAACCTTTTTCCACAGTCTAAATGGGAGAAACCCGGTCCCACCATTTAACTTGACATTACTGGCATGGCATTTTCCTGTCTTTATTTGGTCTCATCCTCCACAGTCCCACTCTTTCTTGTTCCACATGCAGAATGCATTTCCAATCCGAATAAAGAAGGTTTTGGTTTAATGGTTGCTTCTGGTTCTTTTTTTGAACAAGTTGCCTCACAATGTTGAGAAAATAAAAAAATGTTGCTGCAATAAAAGTGTAGATTTGAAGTTGACATTTTTTCACCCCCTCTTCCGCCATCTCATTACCTAAACGTGATTCTGAAATAGCCTTTCCTTTTTTTCTGTTTTCTTTTCTGTCCTCTGAGCCATTCACACCAACCGGTTCCCCTTCCAGGGTTCTCCTGAGAGCCGTGTCCAAGTGTCCACCGTGAGCCTCTTTTTCCAAGAGTGTGACCCTGTGGAGCCGCCTGCCGTGTGTTTGCACTGGTGGTGCGGTGCGGGCTACATCTAAGACCTGTCTCTGTCTTCCTTCGCAGAGGTGTGAGCTGTGTCCCCACAAAGATGGTGCGCTCAAGAGGACAGACAATGGAGGTGATGCACTTTCTGGATAGTGACATTAACTGTCATCTTTATTGCTGAGTATTGCTGTCTTTTGCAATTTCAGTCAGT
>JAABNY020000082.1:13962654-13977115 GCA_015164015.2 Brevimyrus niger
CCTGCCTTTTGTGCGGTGTTCAGGAGCCATCACCGGCCTGCCTTTTGTGCGGTGTTCAGGAGCCATCACCGGCCTGCCTTTTGTGCGGTGTTCAGGAGCCATCACCGGCCTGCTTTTCCTGATCCGGGCCCATTGTCAGTGGGGCTGATTTGCATTAGCAAAGGCACCCTTCCCCCACACCACATTCCCTGGTCAAAGGTTAGAGGCTCAGATGTGTACCTATCCTCTACCAAACCCTGGGGCCAAACAACAATAGACTGAAAGCCCCTCAGTTTGCAGGGCCAAGCCAGCAAAAATGGCCTTTTTGTGGCTAAAAAACGCATGTTGATTGTTACTCTGAGCTTTTCCACTTATATTTCCACAACCGGCCGTTCTCATTGTTATGTGTTTGCGGCGGGGCTATTTACGGTCAGGTTAAAAAAAAAAAACTTCTGGGAGATCCAGCTTCTGGTGGAGTTTGGAAGAATGCTCTCAGAAGCATGGGAGAAATGGCTTAGTTGTCAGGGTGCCGCAGGCATTTATGAATAATGGTAATTTTGCACTAATATGAAATACCTGGTAGACAAAACAATCTGTTTATTATTCCGAACATGATATCGATTGAAAATTTTGAGTGTCCTGTAGAGGCCCCATAATGACACAAAAGCTAACAATGATAATGTGGTGTTCTGAGCAGGTCTCCTCGGGCGTTATGAGTTATCTGCAGATTGCTGAGGTCAGTCAGGATTGTTGAGGCCGATTTATATGCGAGTTGTGTCATGATAAACAGTTTGTTTGTGCGCACCCGCTCACCCTGTGATCATCAGGGTTACTTAACCTTTATCCCGGCCGGTAATCCCGTCGTTATTTAAAGTCTCCTCCTCCACAAGGATCGATGCTCCTTAATGAAAATGTGTGTGTGCCGCGTGCCCGCCCATCCCAAGCCGCTAGCCGAACAAGTGCCAGGCGGCTGCCGGCGTCTGAATCACGCGGGCCAGTGTTTCTGCCCGTCTCGTCCGGAGGGGCATTCCCCTGGGATTTTGTGCCCATGCTCCTACTCTCCTACTTCGAATGAGCGAAGACGGAAGTGTCCCACTGGCTGCGCGTCAGCGGTGTCACTCTCTACGCTCTCCCGGCCCTCTGGCCTCAACCCTTCACTGGGCTCTAATTTATGGAAGCCTGCTGGGCTCTATGTTGGTTCCTTTGCTGGAGGAGTGGGGGAGGGGAGCAGGGCTGTACGCGCTGTCTGACCAGCTCCTAATGGTGGAGGCCCTGCTCTCAGGGCTCTAAGCCCATGGCTTTGGCACACCGGTGAAGGCAGGTCCATGTCCTCTTGCTTCGCGTTCTGATTGGCTTCCCCAGCGGAATGCAGCCCGACGTGATCATCTGTTAAAACCTGTCTTGCTCCAACAGCAACGTTTATGGGCTCTCCCCCTCAATTTCCCATTGGTTGTTACTTCAAAGTAAGGAGATAAGAAGTGCACGCGAGTCACTTGCCTTAGATAAACGGTGGCACGTTTAGAACAGTAAGTCTGAAGGATCAAATTCTCAGGGCGCGCAAGTGGTCAAAGCTGATGGTTTCTGAGCTGAAAGGATCTGTACTTTGGGGGGTGGAGACGCAGACCAAGAACAGGTACGTTCACCTTTAATCTGTGACCCGTTTATCCCCAAGTCATTCCTACTTAGCACACAAATGGTTATTGTTGGCAAACGGTTCAGGAAATGGTGGATGGAGGACCTTGCGAGCGAAGTTGTGAAAGCAGGAAACAAATGGTGGTTTGGGGAGGGGGCTTATTGCGACAGGTTTCCGACGGAGAGGCCGTCTCCGGCAAAGTGAAAATATATTCCTTCTGGTGCTTTTCAGGATCGCTGCATATTTTCACAGCTCCACTCTGAAAATGAGAGAGGCTTTGATGAAGGTGTGTGAACAGGGTGTAAATTCATCTGCTGGGAGCGGGCGCTTTCCGAAAAGCCTCCGCCGCCCGGCTCAAAGACGGCCACTGCGTAACCCATCACTGGCGTGTTTTAATAGATAGCGGTGAGCCAGATGGTAGTCATTTTGGCAGCTTTGGTCGTTTTGTTGTGGGTGAGAGTATGCAATGGGTCTGAGTGGTGGTGACCCCCGGCGGGCCACAGTGAATGTGCTTTTCCCACAACCCCAGGCCCCACTGTTGCCTATAGTGCTCACTCACGGCCTATAGTGCTCACTCACGTCTTAATCTCCCCCCCCCCCCCACTGTCACCTCCAGAAACACAAGGAAAGGGACAAACACAAACCAAGGCATAAAAAGTCCCTGGAACCGTCCCCCACACTCGCGGCAGCTTTGAGCGTCACCGCGGAAAAGGTGAGTGAGCTCCCCCCCCTTGGTCGGCCATCGGCGCGACGCTCTATCATCACTCATGATTCGAAAGAAGACTTTGTTGGTTTAGCGCTGAATGAAAGGAGCGATTTGGAAATCGGCATTTTAGGTGGATGGCTGGGAGTGACAAGGCCAGCAGTTTCTGTGGGATTCTGCAGCTGATTCCACAGGCCGCACCGCGTAGGGCTTGTTGGCCAGTTCCATGTGCGCTTGCTCGTTCCTTCACCTTCACACCCTCTGTCTGTCCCCCATCCCCCTTCTTTACTCACCCTCTTCCTCTAATCTTCTCTCTTCCTCACCCTCTCTCTCTCATTGTCACACGCAGCAGTCTTACGCCGGCGGCAGTAGCGGGTTGGTCTCCACCGTGCCCACTTCTCAGAAGCGCCAGGAGGACGGCTCGGGCCGCTTCACCAACGCCAACTTCCAGGAGGTGCCGGCCCACCCCGGGGGCGGAGCCAAGGATGGGCCAATGCCGGAGGGCAAGGGCGCGTCCGAGAGCAAGGCCAAGAGGCCAGGAAGCCACAGCTCCGGTCAGAGGGGGCGCAAGTCTACCCCTGGGAAGCCGTCCCTGCCTGTGAGCATCACTTCAGCCTCCACTGGACCGGCCACATCCACGTCCAGCCCGTTCCAGCAAGGTAAGCCATGCCCTCGGGTGGATCGGTCCTGAGTGTGCCCCCGACCCCCTCATATAAACCCTGTGCCACTAACCTCATGTGTGCATGGCAATTCATGGCAGGTATGGGCCAGAAAAGTAGGTACGCTGTCTAAGCAAGGTGGACCTTCTCCTGCGATGGGCCTGGAGGCCATCCAGAGCGGACGGATCTGATACGGGGTTGGGGACCAGGCTGCAGCGGGTGGTGAGGGGGTGGGGGTGGCCAGGCCAAGCACACCCAGCCCTGCAGGTGGACCCGGCTCCCAGAGCGCCTGCCCCAGACGTGCCTTTTATTATTTATTTGTTTGTACATCTGATGGGTATAATGAACACGCCGCCTCAGCCAGGCCTATGGCTGGCGGCTTCCGCAGGCCGTCGCTCTCGCCCGCGTGTGCCGTCACGCCAAGGTGACTGCCGCGAACAAAGCAGAGCAGGGCTGGCTGGTCTCCTCCCCGAGTGGCGTATCCGTGTCACCGCCAGAGCGGTGGTGGGGGTGGGGGTGGGGGCGGGGGTGTCTCGCTGCCAAACCTGTCCCGGCAGCCCTCGTGCGTGAACACTCACACTCACACGGACGCGGGCCCTGCTGCCGGCGTGAAGGAACCTGGTCGTCCTTGAAGGAGGAAGGCGGCCTGTGAGGCTCCAGGTGACACGACAGGCCCTCCTGGGTTTATCTCCCCGAGTTCCCAGCACAGTCGGAGTCGGTGTGGTGGACAGGATTATCTGGGGGGGGGGGGGGGGGGGCCCCCCTGCCGTTAGCAGGGCTTTTGCCTTTTTTTTTTTTTTTTTTTTCCTTCCCCTCTCCTGGCTTTTTTCAAAAAGTGGTTTTCGCGTCCGCGGGTGGGGGGGGGGGGGGGGGGGGGGGCGGGGGGGGGGGGGGGGGGGGGGGGGGGGGGGGGGTGGCGGCACTCCTGCCGTTAGCATGGCCTTTGCCTCTTTTGTTTTTTTTTTGTTCCTTCCCCTGTCCTGGCTTATTTCAAAAAGTGGGTATTGTCTAAGGGGGGGGGGGGAGGTTCGCGTTGTAAAACAGGGGCCGTTCTCCCGGCCACAGCTGTGAAAACACGGCAGGTCGGGGCAGCTTAAAGCGGCTGGGGGAGGGGGCAAGGGGGCAGAGGAGCGTCTCCACCTGACTCCTGGGAGCACCAGTTTATTTACGGGGGATTGGGTCCCTTGCAGAATAACACCTTTTATACCTTTTTTCCTTCTCCCCTCATCAAGGTGTTACAATCAGTCCAAAGTATTTACTGTCCCCCCGCCCACTATTCCCTACATGCTCTTACTCATGGGGGATGGGTGTCGGATTGTGGGTAGGGTGGATTGCCTTACAGTTTACAAAACAAAGGAAGTTTCAACACCCGGGCCCCACCCAGGCCTGTGAGTGTGAGTCAGACAGGCGTCGGGCTTCGCTCTCTCTCCAGTGCGGATCGCCGCGTGGCCGTCTACAGGATCCGGTCGACAGACCCACACATAGCCGCTCACAAGCGGCCAGGCTCCTGGACTCCTCTGTTTATTTTGGGTGTTTGACTGTGTTCTCCGTAAGCCAGTAATGTGCTTCTCCTTTGTTCTTTGTTTTTATGTCTTGGGGTTTTATTTTTTATTTTAATATGTGTTACACGGTAGTGGCTCTTTGATACCGATTTGCATGTCATTTATCATGTGATTTGCCTTAACTCTTAACCGGCTTCCATTTCTCCTGACTCTCTCCCTTCACCCCCCAGGTATTCTTCTAGGCAGCGGCGGGACCAGCAAGACAACCTCCGTTGTGTCCGGGGGGCCACCCTCCTCCGACTTCCTGGGCTTCTCTGAGGCGGAGCTGCGTGCCGAAACCTCGTACCCCCCCCCTCCTTTCGGGTGCGGCCCAGGAAAGGCTGCCGGCGAGGGAGGGGCCCCCGAGGGCGTCTCCTCTTCCGGAAACTTCAGCTCGTCGATCGGCCCACCCCCCAGCTCCGCGTCGTCCGGGGGCAAGCCGTATGAGAGCTCCCACCCCACGGGCGACATGCGCGGCAGCCTGGCCTCACTGGCCCACAAGCGCCCCCCGCCATCGTCCTCTGGCCGTGGTCCGGCGGGCAGCCAGAGCGAGGAGGCGCCAGTCAAGGGTAAGAAGCGGCGCGGCAAGTGGAGGAACCGCTACGGACCATGCTGGGCTCACGATGCGGTGAAGGGCGTGGAGCTGCCCTCGTCCGCCTCACCCTCCTCCTCCTCCTCCTCCACGGCTCTGGTGCCCGGCGGTGCCAACCCCGCCGGCCTGAGTGCCAACGGCAGCGGGAGCATCCAGAAGTCGCCGTCTCTCCTCAGGAACGGGAGTTTACTGAGCCACCATGTCAGTTCTTCCCCTGCTAGACCAGGTACACCTCTCAGACTCGCAGTGCATTACAATGTGCACCCTGAAGGTCTCGCCTGCCTCTGCAAGCCCTGGTCCTACGCCTCCGCGCCATTGTTAGTGTGATCAGGGACACTGTAAGGAGAGCGGCATTCTGACCTGCAGGGTGGCCATCTGCTAACATGGTACCGTTCAGCATTGCTGGCCATTGGGCTAATGGGCCAAAGGCTTTTGGCAGGCAGACAGTTTAGAGATTAAAGGTTTAAAATAACTGATTAGCACAGGCAGCGGCTTGGACGCCTTTCTCAGTAAGGCGTGCTGCAAGGTCTTAGTGCTGTAGCTTATTCTAAAAATACCTATTGTTTTAATCTAATGGTTACTTGAAGTTATGGCTGAAACGTTTCTGTGATCATGTAGTGTTTGCTTATTTTGGGATGGAAGTATCCTCTTCATAAAATAAATACGCGAGGAAAATGTCTTGTGGCCGTTTACGGGCTGGCATTGAGGTCTGTTTGCGGAGTGCCGAGCTTCAGCGGGCCGAAAAGGAGCCGAGGCTGCAGGGGGTATTTCTGTTGGCCCCTCGTGTGTGTCTGGCTGTCCATTGACTACTGCTGCAGCACACTGCTCTCTGGGGCCACATTAACACGGGGAATGGGGGGGGGGCGGCCAGGCCTTGGGCTGCTCTTCCACCCACACCGCGATGTCAATACAGCAGCCTGCGGCACTCTGCTTTACAAAGACTTTCTGGCCGAACTACAGCTTGGCGCAGGTAGACATTATAGATCACATATCTCCCAGTGAACATTTTAAAATATTTTTGTATGTATAACAATTAGGTAAAAAAAAAAAAAACTGAATCCAGATTTAGGTTGAGATTCACTTATTTGTGTTCATTAAAACCAGAAGCTTTGTACTGATCTGAGGGACGGCCTCTTTCAATACTTATTCACAAATTTGGTGTCGGTGGTTGTATATGTAGGGATACTTACAATGTAAGTGACAGCTTTCATTTTCTCCTTTTATAGTCTGATGAAAAGCACAGTGTTGCAGTTCAAGACCGGAGCATTTACAGCATGAGCAGGCGCTTTCCGTATTGAGGGCCTCACCATAGTTACTGGAATTAAATTGCTGCACATTGTTGAGGCAGCTGTACTTCTCCCTAGGCCTGAAATACCAGCACAAAGTGCTCGTCATTCCCAGAGAGAGGTGTTGTGCAAGGTCACAATTCAGGGTTTTAAAAATTAAAGACCTCTGACAACATCCTAGTCCCTGGATGGAGCCGCTTTTAGGAAGGGAGAGTGTGGTTTTGGGTGGGGGCTAACTGACAGCCACATGAAAACTACGGTTCTGAGTGATGTATGTTTTAAGTCTGTTAATTACAACCCACCACCTCATAAACTTTCTTAATGATTGACAGTGAATTGTACGCTATCATATATTAAATTAAGTCAACCCTATTATAATCATACTTTTGGCAAATGGATGTTCTGACTGCATGAAGAACATGGCAGGTTCACCCTTGTTGCGACTTAACGATTTACTCACAGCCCAGGAACACAAATTTCAGCAACCATCAATAAGTGCTTTTCGGTAACTTCATATGCACATGCATGGTACGAACGCGAGTGAAACCTGGGCCTCTTTTTCAGATTTTCATTGTAGAAAACCAGGCAAGTGAAAGTATAAATATTCTGCAAATGTTCTGCCAGAAAGGTTGTAGCAAAGACCATCACGGGAAGAGCATACTTAGTTAGTACTTAGTAGAGCCGGGCATTTGCTTTCTGATTTCTAAGCTAGAGGAAGGGCAGAGATGAGGTTGTGTGGAATGGTGTTTAAGGTCCTTCATTGCTACTTAGCTCAGTTGGGTGGTCCAAAGGCGGCAGGGCCCCTCTGCAGGCATTCAGACCTGCCTCTTCTGTAGCTGGGACCTCTGTTTATCCAAAGCCCTCGGAAACGGTCTGCCAGCGTTTAGTCAGATAGGCCGTCATTGTTTGATTTATCAACTGGATTACTTCAGTCTCCGAGTGATGCACCCATACATCAGCGAGCGACTGAGGCCATGTCCGGGGATTTAATGCCTAAGTCTGTATCACAAATTCAAGGTGTATGGGGGTGACACAGGGATGAATGCGCTTTCTGCCAAGTCATGACGGTGTATTTTATCGTGAAACAGTAGGCTAGTAGCATAGTGTATAATGTATGTTCTCTGCTTGGGTGAATTCGGACTTAACTGTAGATAAAATCCAGAAGTGACAGCCTGGTCAGCGGGAACTCGTGGTCTTGCTGTATAGGTTTTGCCAGTCTGGAAGGCAACTGGCATTTTTTTGTAGGATGTTGTTTTTGTCAGCAGACAAAGGTGATGAGGTTTGGGGACAGGTCTGTAACTTGTATGGTAACATTTTTCTTCATAGTGTCTGTCGACACGTGTTTTCCTTATGTGAGGTAGTAAGCCTTAGCATCCTGCACCTGTCCTTTGTCAGTTTGGGTGCTCGTTAAACCTGAAGGGATCAAAGGAACTTTGCCTTTTTTCGTGTCCACTTGATTAGGAGTCTTGCCTTGTTTCCCAGTTTAACCTTCATTGCAATGCACATTAACCTGCAGAGTCAAAACAGGGGAAAAGAGTCCATAACAGGCAATTAGTTCAGATTCATTTGTTCCTCCCTGTTGGCTGTTTGGCACGGAGAACCACACAAGCCAGCCAACTCCACTTAGCCATGGAAGGGGGAGATTAGAAATGCTCTGACCCCTACTGGCCTTTCTGCCGTACTGCACCTCTGAAGTGGGTTGAGGTGAGGGCAAAGACTTCAGGAAGAGGGAATAGAGAGTTTGAGTGCAGTTATGGTATTCTTCCACTGACACGCTGTGCCAGGGTTTAGAGTTTGAATTCTGTGTTCCTTTGAGTGCAGGTCCTTTTGGCTGTCAGTGTCCCCCCCTTTTTTTTTTTTTTTTTTTTTTTTTACCCCCTACGGTTACAGGGTCACTTATTGATCTTCATTAGGACCCCCCCCCACACACACACACACTTGTTGCTGTCCTTGGTTAGGACTGTAAAAATGTATCCAGGGTTAACCTGCTACATCAATGCAGTACACAACCCATTTATCATTCTTGCTCAGAATGCAGTTTGTTACTTTTCCTGACTGATGGAGATTTTATCAGTAGAAATTGCGGAGGCCATTATTAAAGGCAAACATCGAACTGCTCTAGGTGGCGCAGTGACTTGACGGAGTGTTGGTCTGGCAGGGTGAAAGACTTGGTGTGAAAGGAAATGCATTTGTCACGTGGAGAGTTACTTGAAGGACAGAAATGTCCCCGTCTGTTTGATGATGGGGGCTTCAGAGAGTAAGAGGCTCCGTCTGTTGAGTCGGTAGTCGGACAAGCTTAGTTATGAGTGACACGGGCATCAAAGTACCGACGTTGACTGAAAATCCCCAGCGTGTTGCAGCTGATAAAGCAAAGCCAAGATGTGCTGGTGTCCATGGAGAGAGGGAGATAAGGCCACTGTTTCTCGTGCACATTTCTGTACATCAGCGAATACGCAATGCAAATCTTCAGAATAGATTTTTGTCAGGAATCGTTGGCGATCGATATTTGATACCCGCTGTGCCGCCCTTCGGTGGCCGTGGGACCATAGTTATCGCGTGACACAAAAAGCCGTCACATCTAAACCCCTCGGAAATTAGCCCGATAAATTGAACTCAAGTTCTGAAGGATCGTTATCAGACCGTGAGCCGTGTTATTAACCTGTGTCTGAACTCGGATAGATTTTCTGTTGTGGAGGAAAGGGCCAGTTTAAACGACGTGATTGTTAATCTAATTTAGAATTTGCTTCATGCTCCTGATTTCTAACTGGGGCGGGGGGCACAGGAGACCAGTACTGACTGGCACTGAAGGTACTACATTCTCTTCCGGCCAGATCTGTGCCCACCTGACGTCTCCCTCTGTCTCCCTCGTCGAACATTTCTTTCCGCGGGGTAGGTTGGCTGACTTCCGTCGTCACTCGGTAGAACAGCTGTCCAATGAAGCCATGTCTTTCGCAGGGCGGATTTGCGGAATGCGGGGTTGCATCACGCCCCGGGTCTAATTGCAGGTGGCATGTGTGTGGCGGCATCCCAGACGATCCACTTTTCTGGCAGGGAGCCGAGTCGTCTTTGGGCAAAGACCCCTTTTTTTCCACCCCTTCAGGAGGTGTAGAGACGCATCCTCAGTTTAAATTCAGGGCCAATAAAACGGTGGCGGCAAACGAGCTGGCATGTGGGCGGGCATCGCATGCGTATGAATGGGGCCCTGTTAGCCATGCGTCGGGAACTCCATCCAGTTATATCTGAGAACATGAGTCATCGCAATCTCTTCTCGTCTTGTATGAATGACGTATCGCTTTGAGCTATCGGTGGGTTGGCCTATGGGAGGCCGTCTGCATAGTGCTGAATGGTGCCTCTGACTCCCACTTCCGCGTGCTTCTGAAGCTGACTCTCCCGCTTCGGTCTGCAGGTGCCTTTCCCAGCAGCGACGTCCTGGTGCCCTTGCCCAGCGTGGTGAGCAGCCCTGGCACCCCCCTGTCCAGTGCCGAGCTACCTCAGCAACCTCTGGGTGGCACCTCGTTGCCCAGCGTTCCCGCAGCACCCAGCACCTCCTGCACCTATGTGAGTATCTCCTGCAAGACGCCCGTGATGACACGTTCGCCACTCGCCACCTGATTGGCTGTTCTCGAGTCGCTGTCGGCTCCGTAGCGGTGCAACAGCATCATGGTGCATTTAAAGACGGAACTATCTGGCTGCCTTTCCTTCTGGCTGATGGGAAGATGGAGTCTTTTTTTTTTTGTGTCCCACATATAGAGGCGATATCTGCACACTGAAAGGCACTGAGGTGCATATTTTGAGGAGCCTATGCATTTGTCTGATGTAACGTGTCACACTGCGACGACTTTTAATGGAGTCGTTAAGTGTCATACTGGATTCTATATTAAACAGACGGATGTATGGGAGCTTAAAAATTAACAGCCATTATCACGTGTCAGAGTCCCCCTGATTGACCGCAGTAATGCTTGGTCACCAAGTCTATCCCTGATCAAGCCGAACACGCCTTAAAAATAATCCGGGAGAGGTGTCATGTGACCTGCCGTCAGCAGAAGCGGTCCTTGCCTTAGTGGCTGCGGGTGTGTTTGCGGTTGCGTGTGTTTCATTACGCAGTACGCCCCACCTCCTTGCCGATTTGCGCATAATTATGGTTTTGGTGCCCGGCTTTTGGATTACGGGGGTGTTGGTGTTTAGACTGCGTGTTTGTGGGGCGCCTATTTGCCCTGCCAGATGTTTGTGAGACTTGTCCGCAGGGCCTGCCCACACGGTGGCATCATCACCGGCTGCACCCTCTGGGGGGATGTGCGCCCGACCCTGGGTGGTCCGCACGCCCATCCTGCAGGACTAAACAAACCCCAAGCCGTCCCCGGCGGCGCAGTGGTGTTTGGCTTCAATGTGTAGCGCTGGATGGCCATGCCTGTAATGGCTTTGTTTGTTTCTTTGCCTCTTATGAACTGTATAAATAGTTGCACGAATGGTGGGGGCAGGAAGCAGGTTTATAGCTTGACTGGGTTCCCTGAGGCTAAACGGGCATTTGGTTTTTTTTTTTGCGGGGGCTGCTGCTCCCATTAATGTATCTGTGGCAGGTATGTCTTCACACCGCACCCTGTCTCTCAAATCCTCCCACTTGCTCGCTCACTCTCGCACTCTCCCAGGCTTGTGTCAGCCTGTTCTCATCTGGCGCTGCTGTAGCAACCACCGGTCTCCTGGCAACTGACCTCTTCACTGAAACGGGCGCGAGCCTGCTAGCGCACAGCAGAGATGCGGAGGGTGGGCCGGGCTTGGGTTGGCCTCTCCGGAGTGCCACTGTTGTTGATCTCCTGGGGTTTTAGGATGGGAGTGTGGGAGAAAGGGCCCCAGGTCTGACGTTTGGGCCCTCAGCCTTGAGCGGGAGTGTGCCGCGGACTGTGTGGTAAATCCAAAGTCGCCGCTCATCAGCGGGGACATGGTGGGAGTATTTAATGCCCTTGGAGGGCCGAGAGTGACACTATATTGGCCCCATGGATGGCAGGACGGTCCTAAAACAGATGATATTCCAGAAGGGACGTGTCATACCTCCAGAACATCTGTGCATGGATTTGAGAGAGGGCCAGTTATGTGTGGCGTCATCGATCCCGCGGTGAGCCTGGAGCAGGGAAGCTGATCTGTCTGCGCCCTGTCGTGGATCGATGGCAGGCAGAGGTTGAGGGTTTGATTGTGGGACGATAACCGGTATGGAGCAGTATCTCAGCGTAACCGTGACGGCCTGCGAGGTCTGTCCAGAGGGGTGTACCGGCCTGCAGTCTCCCCAGCGGCGTGTTCTGCCTCTTGCTCTCCCTCGCCTCTCTTCCCCCCTGAAGCCCGTAGTCTGTTTAGATGGAGGAATGTTCGGAGGCCCCGTAGCCCCCGCGCGCTGGTCCCGAGCACCCAATCCGCAGCGAGCACTTTCAGCATTACCTAAACAATGGGGCTGAAAATGTTAAGCCCCCTGAACAATTAGGGAGCCGTCTGTGCCCCCCTCTTCCCTGGCATTGAGCAGCGCCGTGTGATGCAATTGAAGCCGACAGCCTCCACGGTGGGGGCCTCTCCCGGGACCACAGTGTGCTTCACACTCTGTTTAATCTCCCGGCGCCGGGAGCGTGAGGCCTCGCCGGGTCCCGGGGTGACGGAGGCCGGGGCTTGGGGCCGTCGTCGCTCTCCAGCAATAATAAACTAGTAGGAATGCAGCCTGGGCTCGGTCGTGTCGTGCAGCTCGTTAAAGCGGCCCGGGAGAAGGGAGCTCCTGCGCTCCACTGAGCCCGTCTTCTCTGGGTTCCCCACAGGCTTCGGGTTGCGTGGCTGCGGGCTTTTAATGGGCTGAGGCTTCTCCGTCGGACCCTCAGCACCGTGCAGCTGTGCGCTATTTTACAGCTTCTTGTCGATTGTTCACTCCTTTTTTTTTTTATTATTGTTTTTACGATGATGATTTAAGCCTCTTCATGCCGGCGTTTGTCTGACTCCCAGAGCACCACTAGGAAACCGTGCAGAATAAGCGACCCAACTGCCCAGCCGATGTTAGCGAGTCAGTCGGTATGGATTTGAGTTTCACGGTTCAGGCATTTATTTGTATCTTAGTACGAGTCCCTGCCAATTTGTAACCATAACTTTGAACCTCCCTTTTCAACGTTAATGGATATAATCTCCATCTCCTTAATGAAATTTGAGTGCTTTTGATGTCATTTTTGTACCTGGTTTCATAAGCACTTAAAACCGCTCTGCCTTCCCCGTACATGTAATTCAGCAGTCGCAGCCCCACAGTTCACGATCGATGGAGGTGTGACTAATCTTTATTCATTTTCCGTCATGTTTTTTGCATTCAGGCAATTAGTCACACACAACCCTGAAGGTATGAGTATTTTGAAGGAAAGAAATCAATGAATGCATTTCTTCTAAATGAATCATTTATTTTAAAAGTTATTTTGCTTATCAGTCTGGTGGCTGCTTGTGTAATAGACATCTAGACTGAAATGTGCCCTGATGTGTGTGAATAAGGAGTATGAGCAGGGAGACGCTCCAGAGGGGTGTGATAATGATCCAGCGAATCGTGGGCCTTACCGCCTTTTACAGAAGTAATAACATCCCTCTTTCCCACCATCTAACTTGTGCCCCCCCCCCCCCCACCCCGGCATTTCAGGGAAAAGGTCCCAACCGGTGCTTCCCGGCCCCCCATGGCATGGGTATGGGTTTTGGTGTGGCCGTGAGTCTGCCTGGGGTTTCTTTGTATTCACAAAAACAGCGATGCAGCACCTGTACCGTACAAGGCTGAGGGGGAACAGATTAATGCTGCTCATGTAATATGCATGCTGTTCAGGATAAAGGGCCGCGCTACTAAAGGCTGTTAATTATTACCGCGTGAGGTGAGGGCCATTGAAAGCTGTTCACCGTGCTCTTGGTCAAATGTTTTAAGCCGCAGGTGTCGAGTGAGAAGCTTCCAAGCCTGGGCAAGTGTAGCTGCAGCAGCCACTGGAGCTTCCTGCTGGCTCCACTACTGTCTGTGGGTGGGGTGAGTTCATGTGGGGTGGGGCCAGTCCCTCGATGAAAGTCCAGTGGTGTCATTCTGCTCGCTCTCTCTCCTGCCTTCTCCATCGCTCCCAGATGTGGTCTCTGCCGCGGAGCCCTCGCTGGGGGGTACGATTCTGTGCTCTTTGAAAGTAAAAGCCACAAAGTAAACATGCGCACGCAAAGCAAAGGCATTTTTATTGCTCTGGATTATGCAACAGATTTGGATGGCTGCAGGTTTTCTGTTGGCCCCTTTCTTGGCCCCCATCCCAGCAGAGGCCCCAGAGGTAGGGGATGGGAAGGGGGCAGGGGGACTGTGAATGGAAGCAGACGTGAGCAGGAGGTTCCAGCAGCCTGTGGCGTTGGGGGGAGGGCACTGGACGCCTGCCCGTCTCCTTCCTACTCGCCCGCTTGGACGCAGGGTCACGGGGGAAGCCGTCAGGCAAGCCCTCTTCCTGCTGGATGTTATTTTTTTTTCCTCTCCGTTTGCCTGAGGGTTTGCAGATTTTACAGTGACGACATCGCGGTCCTGCCCAGACTGTGGCGTCACATGGGTGTGTGTGTGGGTGGGGGGGGAGGTGGTGGTGAACGGGCCGCACTGCAGGGGAATGAAAGGCAGGTGGCGGCGGGCGGGGTGACCCCGCCGAGCCGGAGAGACGGCCGTTTTGTTTGACATATGCCACCGCCTCCTGATCTGGGAAATGGGTTAATTAGATAAAACAATTAGCAGCAGAAGCACATGGTCAGCGGAGCCCGGAGGTGCTAGTCTGTCGCCCAGGCAGGCAGACTCACAGCCCGGCTCCCCGCCTCTCTGACGCCGCAGCCGTTTGCCTCGCATGGTTCCGCCAGAGAGGCTTTTTGGTGTCGCTTTGTTTGAAACCGTCCGTCTCTCTCTCTCTCTCTCCCTCCCCCCCCTCTCTCCCCACAGTCCAATGCATTATCCGGATCCTCCTTCAACCTTGCCCCTCCCCACATGTTTGGGAACCGCCTGAACCCTAATTCTGCCATGACGGCCCTCTTCGCGCAGTCCGAGGGCCCCCCTACAGGTGAGCCAGCCCCC
>JAABNY020000082.1:13994299-14004835 GCA_015164015.2 Brevimyrus niger
TGGCGGCTGGGGTGTCGCGTTGATAGCGGGGGGGGTGGCGGGGGGGGGGGGCCGCTGGTGGTGGGTAGGTGGGGGGGGGGGGGGGGGGGGACACAGTCCTGCAATTTCATAATCGGTAAATACGCACATCATCAACAGGTCTGCGGGTAGATTTAGGGGGCGCCCAGCCGGCCAGGAACCACCATGAATTATTCACCCCGTGCTTAAAACAAGACACAGCTGTCCTTTGCCTGCAGCAGGAACTGTGCGGTCAGGGGGCTCCCTGCAGAGCCCCCCACTGGTCTCCCGGACGCGAGCTACGGGCTCCCTGGAAACTAAAGCCCCAAACACACTAATGCACGTGAAATCATTTTCATAGCATGTGCCTGTGTGTGGGTACAGCATAATACAGGAGAGAGGCTTGAGACATGATATAAACCTCATTCCACGACCCCTAAGAACTGGATAAGGGGAGCAGCAGACATAGATGGAAAGCGGAGTGTGTGGGAGAGGATGGCTGACCCCTGGGATAAAGAGAAGAGCGGTAACTGGGCGAGAGACCACAGGTCCATTGTGCAGATGACACATTTCTTAGCAATAGGAACAAGAAGCCATCACGTCTAACCTCTGCATGCAGGTTTCTGCAGAACCAACCCCAACTCATGCTGGGAAAGTGATATGATACTGCAGCCATGAGGGGCAGAAGGGGCAATTAAAATATCACTTTTTACGAGTGAGAGCAGACGCGTTTTATAGGCACACCGCAGCAAATTGTCGGGGCAGAGAGAGACTGCGGGAGGAATTCAGCAGCAAGGTGAACTTTAGCTCAGAGACAAAGGAAGAGCGAGGCAACCTTTTTTCCCATGATGCCCTGCAAAAGATGCCAGGTGTGTCTTTGTCAACATAATCAGTGCCCCCTTGAGACCGCACTCATACTCCCATGCCTGACTGAATCAACAGTGGAGCTCATTTAAGGGCCGGGGGAGGGAAAAGTACAAAACAGGCGCAGAGCTTCAGAGGCAAAGAAAGGGGGCTTTAAAAAAAAAATAAAAAAATCATACGACTTGCCAGGCAGGATCCCGGCGGCACCTCAGAACCCGGAGCACCGGGGCGCAAACGCGTCTCCCCGTCGTTCTTCCACATCACAGTCATCAGAAAGATGAATTACAGACAAACAAAATCAATAGGTCTGCTCTCCCGGCGCCTCTCGCGGCGGTGGCCATCGCCAGAACAATGCCGGCAGTTTCCTTCAAGCCACTTCCGTGCGTTTTCACGTTGGGCGAAAAGGCCTCTCACCCCCGCCTGAGCTCCCCCCCCCCCCTCACCTTCGCGGGCCATTAGGGGACAGCAAGGTGCAGGGGAGAAAAGTGGAGAGAGGGAGCAGCAGAAAGGTGGACAAACGAGGGAAGAGGTTTATGGGGGTTGGAGGTTCAGGTTTCAGGCACCCGCACAGGGGAGATGGGGAGGTGTAGATGAGCAGGTGCTGGAGAAGTGGGATCTCCTTCACCACGGTCTACAGGTGCACCCCCCACTCCTCACCCATACATTCCCTGGGCAGCCTGTTCCCCAAAATCCCCCCCCCGGCCGCTGACACTCCCTACGGACGATGGAAGCACCGGCTGGTCACATTGTCAGGGCCTGGCTCACAGACAGCGCACATAATGAGCGCAGAAGCCTGCTTTTCATGGGACAGACAATGAGCACAGGGAGGGGTGACCAAGGACGAGGTTGCGTAACTCATTACAGAAAACGTCATGTTCTGAATGACAGCCTCTGCGGGTCAGAGCCCCATCCAGGGGGCCCCGACCCATAGAAGCGGCAGAGCTCGATGCTAATGGACTGGAAAAGCCAGGAGCTGTGCAGGCCCAGAAAGGGGAAGCGGGCCGCCGGCCCGGAGACAGACTCACTGGGTGTCTGGATTGTGAGCTTCGAACACAGGGCGGCCCGGTGGTGCGGGCGCATACAGTCCTCCCTGACCAACCTGATGCAGCCACCGCAGCAACACGCCATGCACTGATCAGCCACCGCAGCAACACGGCATGCACTGATCAGCCACCGCAGCAACACGCCATGCACTGATCAGCAACCGCAGCAACACGCCATGCACTGATCAGCAACCGCAGCAACACGCCATGCACTGATCAGCCACCGCAGCAACACGCCATGCACTGATCAGCCACCGCAGCAACACGCCATGCACTGATCAGTAACCGCAGCAAAAGGAGGGGCCTGAGCATGTCACCGTGTGACAGCCGGGGCTGGGTGGCGTGAGACCATCGACCTGCTGTCAGTGGGCGAGACACGCTCACTTTGTCGACAGGGGCGATACACACAGTCTCTCTCTCTCTCACACACACACACACACACACACACACACATATATGTTCGCACATTAACCTGTAATATGCCCATCAAAGGAGCTGCAGGCATCACATGTTTACACAACATCACCTTTGTGTAAAATTTTATAGATAAACCTCAGTGCAGTTCATAAAAATATGAGCATGTCATCCAATAGCCGGCAGTCCAGGGCGGCGCTGTTGCAAATTAGCCGTTCAGTTAGCGACCACGGCACATATAAAACCATTCATAAGTAACAGCCTATTACTATTATTATTTTGGCCATTAACATGCCCGACTCTGCCGTGCCGTCTAATTACACAGCAGGTTAAGTGTTATAACCTCCCCAGCTGGGGGTTTGTGTGTGTGTGTGTGTGTGTGTGTGTGTTGGGGGTGGGGGGGTCTCTTACACCGACTCCTGTCTCCCTTCTCATGATATTTCATGCTTCATTTAGTCTGAGCCACTTACTTGACTCCCGTGTGTTTTAATAAGCTATATGATTTCAATGCTTTATCCATCTTTGTTTTAACTGATCTGTTTAATGCACATTTTTTGACCATTCATTTGGTGCACATTTTGTATAATTGTGAAATGTACGCTTGATAAGTAACTTGCATTTTCATTTGTCTTTTTTACATTGATATAGTAGATCTCAAGCTCCAAATAAAGGAAGATGAGTGTTGCCACCAGCTGTATTTGTGCCTTGCGCCATGAAGTCTACCGTGCTCTGATTTCACATCACTCTGACTTCCTGTCAGCCCTTGTTTTTCCTTGTTCCTCTTATCTGATGTAATCTTAAGGGCACTTTTCTTGCAGAATGAATATTAAGACTGTCCTTGGCTCTTATCTGGCAAAGCCTCCATTCACTATCAATTAATCCTCTTACTCTCAGGGTGTGAGACATCTCAAGAGAAGAGGGGGAGGGAGGTCACACCTCCTAATTGCACATAATGCTGGAGGTGCCCGTTTCTTCAGGGCAACGACGGCGCCCCCCCCCCCCTACACACACATGCGGCTGACAGAAACATGCAGAAAAATACCCGACGCCGACCTGATAAACACGCCGTATGAAGCCCTAGCTGACACAGACCTGGGGCACAACCCACCCTGGAGGAGCCAGCGGGCCCCCGGCAAACAGGGGACGAGACGCGTGGGTACCATGGCGACGCCACGACCTCCGGCTCCATATCGGGATTCGGACGGGGGGTCAGAACCCTTCAGTGCCTCCACTTACCCTTCAATCAAGCAATTAAACAATGAACAAAGACGCAAGGCAGGCAGAAATGCCAGAGGCTGAGGGGGCGGGGGCGGGGGGTGATCAGGTTCTGTCCTGGAGGGCAGAGGAGTGTAATCATTAATGCATTTTAAACGGGAGGGGCCAGATTTGGTTAAGGAGCCATTTTATTCATCTAGATGCCAGCATGGGAGCCGAGCCCCCCCCCAGGAGCGATGGCACACACCTGCAGGGGAACATCTCAAGATGGAAGAGGGGCAGCGCAGGCATAGAGGGCTGCCATGGACGCTGCCACGCTCCGCCATGTCCACCCTCACTCCACCCGTCCGCCCTTTCAGCTGGGATCTTCCTCCAGACTACAAAAAGCCAGTGGTCCCCCGGGCACACTTCCCCGCTCAGTGATTTTTACCCCATTAATGTCCCCGCGGCTCAAACGGCACTAAGGCCCGCCGGCACTAAGCCCCTCCCACGTGGGCCACGCCCTTCCGCACGGCACCGCGGGGAGCCTAATGGCCGACCGGAGAGCCGGCGTGTGCTCACACGTCCAGGGCCCCGCATTAAGTGCTCCCTCCTGGGGACAGGCGCTGAGAGACCAATCGGGCTGCAGCACCACGCCGCACTCAGAAAGGTCTCTGGACAGTTAATGCGATCGACCACAAGCTCTTACAGACTTTACTCAGCGCTGGCCGTCGGCAGCAACATAAAAACATAAAAAGATTCATCTGAAAGCCTGGCGAGTTCTTCGGCCCAGATCCCGGGCAGCACACGACGTCTGAGGGAAGATGAAAGGGAGACGCTTGTTTACCTTCTTCTTCTGGCCCCTCCTGTCCTCCAGCCAGTCGTCCATCTGATCCTCGATCTCCTCGATCGATGCGCCCTGATCATACGCCGGCAGGAACGCCGCCTCGGCCGAGGGGGGCTCGTACACCGGGAAGGCCGCCTTGGGCTTCTTCACCTTGGTCCTCTTCTCCTCTGTGGGACGGCAGGGCGCGCGGGTCAACGCCAAGGTCGGGCCTGCGGGCCGCCTACAGCCGGAGCGGTACCATGCCTGCCTTCAAGTGGCGTGACACTCGATTCACTCACAAAGATGGGATTTCAAATGCCCTGCGGAAGAAGCGCCAAAATCCAGAGAAGAATCCTCCTAATTACACTGTCTAAGCTATATCTGCCAATAACCCAGAGTCCCGTAATGCCCCAAACCCACTGGGTGGCAGGGAGAGGGTGCAGAACAGCGAGCCTGGCACAGAATCAGAGGACAGATTAACCGCCTCCCAGCACCAACCTCTGTTATTATTACCGATTTGAGATTCAGGCTGTGCCGACTTAAAGTGATAAAATAAAAAAAGAACTTCCCAGCGCATGGCGGGAGCCCAGACGCCGTGGTGGGCCATTAGGAGGAATCCATCCGACAAACCGGGGGGGTGGTGGGGAGGGGGGGGGGCAGTGCGCGGGGAGGCCAGGCCACGAGCCCCCACGCCCCCGCGACTCCCAGCGTGTAAACGCGATTGGACCGTGACTTCCCGTGTGCTGGTAGCTCCAGACAGTCATAACTCTAAGTGAAGTGGAGGACGAAGAGGGCGCCCCCCACAGGCGGGCGACTCACTGTGCAGCGCCTCCTGCTCCGCCAGCTCGAGGGCCTCCTGCCTTGCTTTCATCTTCATCTCCTGGTAATCCTCGTAATACTGCTTCACATCCTGGGCAGGAAGAGCGCATTGTCAGTGGCGGTCGGCTGCACCCACAGCGACGGGACCGGAGACGGATACGGTACCTGGATCAGGTGGGGCAGGGACTTTACAGATAGATACAGCCAGATGCTCATCTTGAGAGGCAAGATGTCCTGCCAGTGAGGCTTCTCAGACAACCTGAAAGAGGACGGAGGGTTTAGCTGGTGTGTGGCGGCTGTGCTGGGGGACAGCAGCCCCCTAAAGAAGCAGCGGCCCCTGGCTCACCTCTCGCTGCTCTCCTGGCCCAGCGGCTTCAGCTCCTCCCCACTCCTACTGCCAGCCTTCTTCCTCTTCTCCCTGCGCTTCCTGCTCAGAAGCTCATCCTTTCAGAGACAGACAAAAGACGTGTGGACCGCAGCCTGGACACGAGGACCGGGCGCACCGCCGCCATGTGGCCCGTCAGGGGAGAATCACCGCGTCTCTAAAGAGTGAGGGGCCTGTCGCTTCAGCATAGGAGGCAGCAGCTCTAAGCGGATCAGCATTCTCGTGGATCACGTCGCTTTCGACCGTGACCCTGCCAAGCTCAGCCTGGACAGGGCATCGCACCGACTAGCGGGGCGGACTGATGCGAGCCGGTAAAGCGGCAAACGGCAGCAGCGAGCATACGCCCCGAGTTCCGTGAATCTATGATTGTTCCAAGATCATTAACAAAACACAATGAAACGTAGCAAAACACATGCGAACAAGAACAGCGACACGCCGGCCCTCGATCAGGGGACGAAATGCCAGCGATTTAGAAACGTAAAGATGCTGAGAAAATGCCTCCTCCACACCTTCACTCACCAGCTGCTTCTCCAGGTAGATGGACCAGATGACTGCATAGTGGCCAACCGTCAAGATGAGGAAGAGAAGCAGGCCCAGCTCCCCATTGCTCATCTTCCTCACCCGCCGGTAGTAGAATACCGGCTGCCCCCAGTTGGGCAGCCCATTAACCAGGATGTCGTTGTATCTGATGGACAAGATGACCGACCATAACGTCAGTCCCATGAAGAGGCACTTAACAAAAGCCGGGGGGGCAGGCTCACTGGGACCCTGCCATTTCCCAGACCTGGAAATATCGCTCCATCTCTCCAGCTGATTTTTACACATTTGTTTCTGAGCCGTGCACTGAATTTGAGGCACTTTACCCAAGCCGCAAGGCTCGACTCAGCAAAGAGAACTGGATAAACGCACAGACAAGCTAGTAAGATCCATGTTTTGAGAGCAGGGCAGAGTCATTTAAGTGTAAATTTTCTCTCAAAAATATGGAACACAGCACTTTGTTCTGAAGCAGTTCTGGAAGCCAAATGCAATTCAAATTGTAATTCTTATGAAGCATATTTTTATTTATATATCAGTTTAGGTTCACTTTAAAGCAATACATAACAGAGCGTCAAGGGGAGCCGTTTGCTTGATGACGGAGGCCTGATCACCTGGGTCACCCCACAGCCCGGAGTAGGGCCCCCAGACATGTGGCAATTAAGAAAAAAAAGCTAAGATTCTCTTAGACTGCTATTAGGACACGTGGCTCGGGTCAAACATCGATCCCCCCCCCCCAACCCCTTCAGAAATCCTATTGAGACCTGGATGCCTTCCCAGCCTCCACCGCCTGTGCATTAAGGCCCCAGAGGAGCGCGGGGTATTTAGGGACTCGCAGTGTAACGGGCCATCTGAATGTCCCCCCCACCCCCACGAAGAGCCAGGCCCCCAGATCGAAGACACATTGATTTTACTATCAATGAAAATCATGGTGGATCACGCAGAAGCCCCAGCCCGGGCCGTGCAGGCTCCGCCCCTCGCGTGCTGCCAGTCGCCGGGAAACGGAGCCGTTTCATCACCCCGCTGGCCCTGGACAGAGACGTGGGGGGCAGATGGAGTGGCAGACAAAAAAAAAAAGCCACAGGGAGATAGAGGGCTTGAATTAGCACGCAGACGGTGGAGAAAGGATCGATGGGTCCATATGAGCAGATGAATAGATCGTCATTAATGCTGTTTTTGTATAGAAACTCAGGCCCTGGATAAACGTAAGTATGATGGGACCTACCAAGCACCAGGTTTACTCCAAAGACACCACGCAGACTAATGCTAACCACGCCATTATGGGGCAGACTGAGTGTTTCATTAACCATTCCGCTGCTTGCTTTGCCAATGCGAGCCAAAAGCTGTTTTGATTTTGATCATGTCGGGATTTCGAGGGAAACTTTCATGAACTGGGTTGCTTCGCTGCAAAAGATGTGGACTGTCCTGTTATTTGCCAATAGGACAGCAAGGGATTCTGGGTAAGCGGCATGCACCCCTTTAGGGATCGATCCCACCCCCTCGGGCTGTGTGGGCTGGACAGTATGATGCCCTCCCCCCAGCCGGGACACATGCAATATGAAGTCATTCGCACTGTCAACACCTGGCGGAGGCAGACACCTAAGGCTGGGGTGGGGAGAGGACGGGGCTCAAGGGTCCCAGCAGGGAGGAGAAATTATAACAGGCTGAGGTGGGGGAGAGTGAGAGTGGAATAGGGTGCATGCTGACTAGTTCTGTCTTCCCACTGTCCACTTCAGGAGAACACATACACGCCCAAAGTAACAGGCCAAGCTCTCCAGGGTCTCTCCTGACTAGAGCCATCTGTATGACACGATCACCTCAGGAAAGCGCCGGGCACAAAGTCGGCCAACTCCCTCCTCTTTTACTCCCCTACCTCTCTAAGCTCTCCCCAACATTTTGGCCCTGCCGGCCCAGAACGGGACGGGTCTGCAGGGCCGCCGGCCCGGTTACGGCAAGCCGGGCCAGACCGATCGGGCGTAGGGATGATTAGCGAACGAATGGAACGAACCTCTGACGTCGCTCCTCATCTTTCAGAACCTCGTAGATCGCCACCAGCTGAAAGGAGACACAATGCAGGTGAATGCAGCCTCACTCAGTCAGACTGTCCTCGGCCAGAGATTCAAGCGCCCGATTTCAACATGCTGCAGGATAATTTCTTGCTCATATAAGCGTTGGCTTCACCCTGACTTCTCTCCCCGATCCCATGCCGCCCCGGTGCCACTGACCAGAGACCCAACGAAACTGTCACACTCCACAAATCAGTCTGACGGTAATTAATTGTATATTACAAAAACTTTTGAACTCACAAGTTCTGTAATGATTCATCAATATAATAATAATATGACAAATTTACTAAGACAATGGGGGCAATGATTTATCGTTATTACATTTACAATGAATTTCAGGAAGGTTGAAGGAAAAAAAAAAAACACACACACCTTAATTCCCCATCACCCCAAATCTGACATATGAACACAGTTATCGAAACCACAAATGATCAACATATCTTAAAATTGTCTATTTAACATTATTATTTGAAATGATAGATTTAAAATTTACTTTTTCTGGTTATCCTTTACGTTTTTTTTCTTGACCGGAACAAAGCAGAAATCAAACTGCTCTCAGCCTTGGAAACGGCATAAATTTCCGTCTCTGTGTTTAAAACCCATAATGCTGTTTTATTATGAGGTTCCTTTCTCTCCAGGTCCTATTGCTGCCTGACGTCTTGGATTTCCTCCTTTAATTAAGGCTGCATAATTGGCTCGGGTAGCCAGAACCGCGTGATTATACATCTTCTTACTTGTTTTGATATTTTTCACAGTTCTCATTATCACCTTTGGGAGTTAAAATGACCCGGCAGGTAATTACATTCATATTTAATTAAAACTTGATACAACAGGATACAGGCCGCAAAATTGCATGAAACATTAAAATTACCCATTCTTTTGTAATTATTTGAAGTGTTCTGGAATAATACATGATTTTTATACGTTTTCTGAGTGGTGCAGCAATGCCGCGGAGGCGCACATGGAGGCGCACGCGGAGGCGCACGCGGAGGCGCGGCTTACTTGTCTGAACTGAGTTTCGGCGTTCTTGTCTTTGTTCTTGTCGGGGTGCAGGGTCAGGGACAGCCTGCGATAGGCCTTTCTGATGTCTGCGAATGAGGCGTCCTACAAAAGGCAGAGGGGGGGGCGGGGTGGGAGGGGCAAAGCACGGGCGGCCAGTCAGGCCCGAGCTTCCACAGAGCACCTCCGGCGGAAACCAGGTGAGGCAGCATGGACCGAAAGTACGAAATATCACCACCTACTTAGAAAAATTATTCTTAATGATTCTTATTTCAGAGTTAGAATCAGAATCGGTTTTACTGGCCGAGTTTTTTCCCTTGCTCTCTATGTAGTTACACAGAACAGACACGCGGCGATAAAACATGAACAAATACAGATACACAACAATGAAGTGTAATGTGTACTGTAAGGACCTTGAGGCAAGAGGGGAAGGTTAGGAAATACCAGGAGAACAGGCAAGATGGACAGACAGAAAGGACACGTCTTCCTCTGATGCATAGATTCACCTTCAGATACACAAACAGACAGGAGAGAAGAATAGAGACAAGAGCCAATGACACCAATGACACGACTAAACCTAAAAGCCAAAGATACGCCTGAACTTCAACATTAACAAACACTTAACAGGTCAGAGATGCGGCAGGAAATTCAGTGAAGGCCACCAGCAACCCAGGCTGACCGGGCCGAGTTACGGCAGCAGTCTGTCACCGCGGGGTCTCAGATGGACTGGGCCAAAGCAGCGTCCTGACGCCCAGCCCCCCGGCCCCCCGGCCCCCTGGCATAAGGCTGGGATTACCACTCACAAAAAAGCAGGTCTTAGTCTCCCGGGGGGAGGGCTGCGGGGGACTCAAGCCTCTATATTCTCTAAAATGGTGCATTATCCCCAAGTTAAAAATTGGAAACTCAATACTCCCACCAGGCTGTATCTGACAGTCGAAGCGTTAAAAAAAAAAAAACACTGGAGGTGAACGGTTTTATCATTTCAAGGGTCCGCGTCGTGTTCTTAAGCGTGCCATAAAGGAAATTCACAGTGAGGAATAATACTCTGCTCAGTTTTGGGTGCACAAAGACAAGTGAGGAGGACACCTGCTCCAATCACAGCTGCTATTGGTCTTTTTAAAAAAGCACGATACAAGGAAAACACACCCAAGCAGCCAATGTACAGTTGGCTTATGCAATCACCACAGGGAGAAAAAATCGTGTATATTACACACACACACATACATACATACATACATACATACATACACATATATATATATATATATACACATATATATATACACATATATACATACATACATACATACATACATACATACATACACATATATATATATATATATATATATATATATATATATATATAAATATCTCTATATAAATAAATAACCA
>JAABNY020000082.1:14010964-14046637 GCA_015164015.2 Brevimyrus niger
GAGGACACTACGAGAGGGAGGCCACAGGAGGACACTACGAGAGGGAGGCCACAGGAGGACACTACGAGAGGGAGGCCACAGGAGGACACTACGAGAGGGAGGCCACAGGAGGACACTACGAGAGGGAGGCCACAGGAGGACACTACGAGAGGGAGGCCCATGGGCCTGTGGCTCTTGCTGGGCTGCCCCATGGGGGCAAGAGGTGGGGTGTAAAAACAGCACAGTCCTCCAAACCTCACTAATAAAGTCTTTAGTACTCGCTGGATGGAACAACAAAGAGTCTCGTAAAACTGGGGAGGTCAAGCAATTACCAGCATCAGGGATGGGGGGGGAGGGGGGGGGGGTTAACTCCTGAAAATATTACTGCGGCCACAAGGAAAAGGAGACAGCGGCAGCGGTTGGGACCAGGACACAAGACTGCATCCCAGCAGTGGACTGTCAGCACGGTGGGTCAGGCGGCTTCCCCTCTGTCAGCGACAGGGACCCCAGCCGGCGGGAGATTAGCGGACTTCAGACAGACTGACGGCCGGCTGTGAAAGGACAGGCGCATGTCCAGGTTCCGCAAAAAAACGAATGCAAGTGTCGAATGCCTGTGTTCTCCTCTAGTGCACCACTCAGTCAAAATGAAAAAACACGGCCATTTCTCAGACCCTAGGCACAAAATATTCCTAAATGACTTCCAAGGGTTCTTGTGGGTGACTGACACTGAGGTAATTCTATTCAGCACCAGACAACTTTCTATCTAGCTAGAAAATTGCATTGTGTGTATTGAACAATAGGGTATGGAGGTTAACATTTTGCACTCTAATACCCAACTTGACAAACTCCTCAGTGTTATAAAAACATGAAAAGACGACTACATAATGACTCACTGGGAATTTTATGAAACTGCCAACTTCCTGCCGTGTAGATCAAGGCCAAGAACAAAAACAGAAATGCTAATTTAATTACCTGCAGATATTAAGTAATGCCGCAACAATAAGACATTTGTGGTGACCGGTAAATTAGTTAAATATTCATATATTGATAAATTACTATGCATACGTTATACGATCATCATTCACAACAGCAAAACAATAGCAGAAAAAATGAGCATACCTTACGTGGCCGACCAAAGCGGACGACACACAGCAAGAACAAATCAATTATTTGAGAAATTTAAAAATATATATATATATTAAAGCATCTTACAGATCACGACATTCTCCAGTGCCGTCCCAACACCACCGCTCTCCGGAGAAAAACCACAAGCTAATGAACAAGACAAAACTTTCACCAGGAAAAGTCCTACTTAACTTTTACTTGTATTCAAAAACAAAAAGGCTGACATTTAACCTAATAAAGTAAAAGGCACTAGCGCCAAAACTATGCATTATATTTGTAGGAAAAAAAAAAACTAGGATATTGAACCACATGCATGCATCTTGTTTTTTTTTTTTTTAATACACACACACTTTCTAGCTGAGGTTACATACGTGCTAAATACAAGAGATACTACATTATTTACGTTATCCATGGATAAACAATCTGAAAGATACTCTAAGAAACAGTATATAAAAAGTTAACTGCCATTTAACTACTCCAAAAACCCATTAATAAAAATACTAGTCACCACATAATTATAGAATATATTGCATATAATCTAGATATTGCAGGGCTCACAATACCTTGCAAAGAAGCTCACATATATTCAAGCACATACAAGACTAAGCGATCCAAATTTTGCTAATTTGGGTCTGCCTGGCGAACTGATCTTGGTCTTAAAAGCACTATAATAACGCACTCTGAGAACAAGTTCTTTCTAAATTACTACTACATAAACATAAGGAGGGCCATCCGTCTTGGCAGATCAAAGGTTAATAACCATGATGGCGCATCATACCCGAAGCGACGCAAATCCTGTGTTTATGTTACGTGAAGGTACCGTGTCACCATGACAACAGAAAGAGGTGGGCTCCTGTGGAATATAGGCTTAGCACAACTAATAAAGAATTAAGAAAAAAAAGCCTATTTCGGGTACCAGGACTGTTTTCAAACTACGCTGGAAACAAAACAGAAGTGCATGAATTCCATTTCGGAGAAAATAACCAACCAGAGAGATGGCAATTTGATTTATTATCCGGCATATTTGATTAAACAGAATTTCTCTTTACATGATTTGCAATTTGGTTATCTGATTATACCGTGTGCCAGTTAAATAACTGAACATTAAGATGTAATCACCCACGTAAAGTATTTCTAAACAATCGTGACCCCCCCCCCCAAAAAAAAAACACGTCAAAGGGGTAAGGAAATTAAACACGAAAGTCACACATCTGGCCTATTTCACGTGACAAGAGAAGGTTACCAGTGCCTCAGTATCACACACACACAAAGTGCATGGATGTGCATCATTTTAGTCCAATTAGAAGCTCTCCCTCTCCAGCTGGGTGTAGACTCTCTGAATTCATTATCTTAGTAAACTTTGAACAAACGAGACACTGCAGACAGAGTGAATATGAAAGAATATGGCATAATGAGGACTTAATGACAATTCACAAGTGCAGTTCGGCCAGCAATTAACTCAGCCTAATGAAGTGTATATTTTAAACGAGTGTCATGCTAACGGGAATTAATATAGCTGTAGTGAAACACTAGGTTTACACAAAAGATATGACCATCAAACAATCAGTAAATAAATAAAAATGATTAAAAATGGTCAGTATAAAAACGAACAAAAATTGCAGAAAATTCATGCATTCTTTTACAGTTTCTGTAGGTTCATATTTACACCGAAAGCACACCTAGAACAATTAATGTTTTATAGCAGTAATCACTTGTGCATATTAATAATTATTCTGCACACCCTGAAAAGTTTAGACAATTTTCTTTTGGTAATGTGAGGAATCCCCGCGTCGTGGTAAGGACTCTCTCACAGAGAATTTTCAATACATTACACTACAAATTGTAAAGTAAATAGCAGTACTACCTTATGGTGCTACAGGACAGACTACTTACAGTTCATCACAGGGTATAAGGCTATAAGTAATTCTGCCTGACAAGAACTTTGAATCAATTTCACCAATATCAAATTTAAATTAAAAAATGTCAAGACGCGTGGCCTATTTCAATTTCCACGATACATGTGAATAATATTTAATATCTGTGCAGTTTCGTAAAGAAACGGACTTTAGTCAAAGGAAAACACAACATGAACACGTTGCACAAAGCCAAGTGGGGTGCGAAAAAGGGAAAAGGACACGTCAGTAGTTGCTGTGAACCAACCACAGGGCTCTGGGTGCTGGCTAGGCCTCAGCCGGGATCTTTCCTCAACACTCAACCCACGGTCGAGGCTTCGCAACATGAGTCGACAGCCCATTACCCGCCCTTGCCATGTTTCATACGACAAGCAAGAAACCTACGGACTGGCCAACCTGAATAGCTACGTCTTCTCACACAAGACCACCTCCGGAGCAAGCGAAAATGAAACCAATAATTTGAGTGACATAATCTTCAATAAATCACACGTCACCCGAAACCAATATAACAACATATAAATAAAAAATATCCGGACCGATTATAATGTTGCACCAAGCCATACTTCATTTGTTGTCAAATATTTTTTTAGCAACATGAATCACCGTGCATTAGAGGAAGAAAGCAAGCGTTAAGACTGCGTAAATATGCCGTTTACATGAGACCTCTTTAGGGAATGATTAAGGAAAAGCTGCGCCTACCTGTTCAACAGATAAGAATTCATAAAAAGTCTGAGGAATTTCCTCCACTAGGTCATAGAGCTCCCAGTCGGCGTCCCAGGCAAGCGTACACGCCGGCAGAGTTACGAAAAGCAAGGCGGCGAGCACCACTGCTGGCGCCCAAAACGAAGCCATCCTCGCCCGTTTTGTCGCTTTTTACTTCGGCGCCAGTTTCCATCCACCAGTGGGTACGCACCAGGCGAATATTACAGTCCGAGGATTCTTTTTAAGACTGAATGTTGAAAATCCGTCCCAGGCAAACGTGGCCACCGCTTCCCTGGTTTATCTTAAAGGAGACGTGCGCTTCTTCTCTCCCAGAGCTGCCGCGTCTCAGAGCTTCCCCTACCCGAGGCATCCTACGTCCACCCTGGGCTGCGCTGGTCGCCGATATAGTGCTAATGTCTGCGTTTTTAACATAAAATGAAAAATAACATACGAACGGCACGATGCCGTCCACTTTCATTCTCACCCAAAGGTAATACAGAATAAGGTCTTCAAGTTCGTATTCAAGAAATACTAGGCAATTACACCCAGGCTGCGTCCGCTCCCTAACAAATAGGTTATTTGGGTATTATGAATTGCCTCATTTTAATTCCTACGTGAAATAAAACATATTTCAGCTGTAATTATAATTCGTCTTTTCCTATTTTACGGATACAATAATATAGACTAGCAATCACATTTAAGCGTGGGAGCATCCTTCATTACATAAACTATAATGCTATTAATCGAAAAATCAAGAAAAACACAATTGTAACGATATCAGTATTTTTTAATCCATGCATTATATATTTTATAATTTAGGACGATTCGCATTTTACATAGGTTAACACTAACTTGAAATATCTGGCAATGTACGGGTCACCTAAATAAAAGCAAAATAATTTCTCACGGCGTACTTCAGTGTACATTAGGAGTGAAGCAGCGGAAATGCGTCTTCTGGCAGACTGCTTGTTTAAAGAGTGCTGATTGGTCGGGGAGAATTCTCACTTCGTACTCGCATTTTCTTCTAAATATCCCGAACATTGATGTGATCTGTACCCATTATAGTTCTCATGCTTTAAAGAGCAATTTGTTGTCCCTACTGTAAGAGAGTCGCATGTGGGAAACACTTAAGTTACATCCTACATCTCGTTAACATTTGACAAATAGAGATTTTTTTTCTCTATTCGGGTAGATAGAGCTGATGTTGAAGCTAATTTCTGGCAGTTATACACTCTTAAAATGCAAAGGTATTGCATGCATGTGTGAATATAGGTTTGGTTGCACAACATAGTCAAATACAGCATAGGTGTTTAATTTTTAGCTGGCTTAGCAATTAGAGTGCTACTATATAAATATAGGTTTTATTACTAGCTCAATTTTGCTTGTTTCAGCCTTTTGTTTGCCTTTTATGCAAAAAAAACACTATGTTTTATATTTACATTTAAGCTGTTAAAAATGGTGTACACTCATTGAAAGGAAGTGAAGGACTGAGGAGGAAAAAAATAAAATCTTATGTTCAGTGACAAGATGATAAATAAGAGGACTTCATAGCCTGAATGCAAGGAAAATGGAGCATAAAGACAGAAGACTACCAGGCTTCCAAAATGATATGACTACCGTGTCAACTGACTCAGACGATAATTATCCAACTAAGGACGCTTGCCTGAATCACCACAATCATTGTTTTATTTTTCTTAATGCTTTGCACAATGCATTGGAATCACATTTTAAGAATGATAGGTCAAAATGTCCAGTTACTTACATTTCTTCACTATGGCATCTATGTTCTGACATTTTACATGTACATTATATGTATTTCTGTATTTATATTGAGCATTGTGACTTGGGTGCATTTGGTTAAAGTAATGGGTTAAGAATTGTGGAATAGGGAAAACTCAGACCCTATGGGCAATATAGTGACTCCAGTAGAACTGACTGCATATCCATGTTCTAGAGGAAACCTGTGTGACGCAGAGAGAACATGTCTCCACACTCAGACCCAGATGTGCATGGGGGAGGCGGAGAGTGCCTGAGAACCTGCCCTTTTTGCCCAAATAATTGCCAGTGGCCCCATCTTGAGGTTCTGAGTGCCCGATTCCCCAAAATCATACATTTACCAAGGGGGACTGGTCAAGAATCAGCCCCTTGAAAAGTTCCGGTTAGTTTGCTAACCAAATAATCATATGCTTGTCAAGCTCATTTTATTCATCAATGATTATTCACATTATAATAATAACATTATAACAAATAAATAGTGATATTACTAAGTGAAAATATATACATAATAGCAATCTCAATACTAAATGTAAAAATATGATATTCAGAATGTCAGCCTATATCACACAATAGATACATAGATACACACAAATGATAGAGAGACCGCATCAAAGTTACAGAATCACCTGGAATTAAATATATTATCTGGCCCCTGTTCTGGTTCCACTTTTATATATTTCTATACATGTTTAAAATCTTATGTGCCTAATGTGGCCTGGACTAGACTCCAGACCCTTCTGCAACTATCAACCATGTCCAGGAAGAGTGGCTGCAAAATTGATGGATAAATGGAAGTATATTGTATATATTATATTCAACTTACATTGACTGGAGGGAAAAGTGAATGACTCTTGGGTGATTGAAAGACAAAATTCCACCAAGACGTTATGTATGCTCTATATTACAAAACTTTTGGATGGTAAATCTACATAGCAATTAAATTAATTCATCCATCCAGTCTAGGCAGCGATGCCCAGACCTCCCTCTCACCAGCCACGTCCTCCTGCTCCATCCAGGGAATACCAAGGCATTCATAGGCCAGCCCAGAGATATAATCTCTCCAACATGTCGTGGCTCTACCACTGTTGGACATACCCGAAACATCTCAACAGGGAGCCATCCAGGAGGTATCCATCCACCCCAACTGGCTCCTTGTGATGAAGCGGAGCAACAGCTCTAATTTGAGCCCCTCCCAAATGTCCCAACATCAAGAACTTTCAAGAACTCAGCACAAATCTCATCCATCCCCTGAGTCTTACCCAGAGCCTGACCACTTCAATGATCTCAGCCCAAGAGATGTTCAAGTCCCCCTCTGTGGCTTTTAGCTCTACTTCTTCCAATTAAGGTGTATCAGTGGGATTCAGGGAATATATTATTTCCACTGTCTGACTATATCCCCATTTGAAGTCAACCTTACATCTTGCAGTAAACAGCATATGCATAGCCTTGCTTTCCCCTCCTGAGTTGCCTGACAGTTTGTTAAAATCTTTTTGAGGCCAATCAAAAGTCCTCCACAGCCTCATTAATCTCCTCCCACACCTTAGTTTTTGCTTCAGAAACTGCCGAAGCTGCTTTCTGGTTGGCCTGCCGGTACCTGTCAGCTGTTTCTGGAGTCCCACAAGTCGACCAAGCTTGAAAGACCTCCTTCATTAACCTAACAGCTCCCTTTACTGCTGGGATCCACCACTAGGTTCGGGTTATCGCCATGACAGCAGGCATCAACAACCTTATGACCACAGCTCTACACAGCCATCTCAGCAATGGAGTCCAGGAACATGGCCCATTCAGAGTCTATGCCCCCTGACTCTCTCAGGATGCAAGAGAAGTTCTGTAGGTGTGAGTTGAAGGTCTCCTGGACAGGGCCCTCTGCCAGACGCTCCATAGCCACATTATACATTTGGGTCTACTGGGTCTATCTGGCATCTTCCCCCACCATCAGATCTAACTCACCACCAGATGGTGATCAGTTGACAGCTCAGCTCCTTTCTTCACTCGAGTGTCCAAAACATGCAAAACCAGATCTGACAATATGACTAGAAAATCAATCGTCAAATCGCAGTCAAGCGTGCTCTGGTGCCAGGTGCACCTATGAACACCCTTATGTTCAAACACTGTGTTCGTTATTGACAAACTGTGGTTAGCACAGAAGTCCAATAACTGATCACCGCTCGGATTCCGATCGGGCAGGCCATTCCTCCCAACCACACCCTTCCAGGTTTCACTGTTATCACCCACTTGAAAAGTCCCCCAGAAGAACAATGGATTCCCCAGGAAAGGTGCCCCTTTCAAGGTCTCCAAGAAGGCTGGATACTGCGCAGACAACAATCAGAGCCCATCCCCAGAGAGATGATTCTCTCATTCTGACAATGAATATTGGGTGGTGATATGTATACTGACCCTTGCCTGGTGCCTCTCCCCATGGGCAACACCAGAGTACAATATAGTCTAGCCCCTCTCCAGGAGTTTGGTTCCAGAGTCCAACCTGTGTGTTGAGGTAAGCTTGACTTTATCTAGTTGTTATCTCTCTACCTCCCGCAACAGCTCAGGCTCCCAGCAGAGAGGTTACATTCCATGTACGTAAAGCCAGTTTTGGTAGCTGACGTTGAAGCCCCTGCCTTCAACTGCCACCCAATCTACATTGCGCCTGACCCCAATGGCTCCCCCTGCAGGTGATGGGTCCACAGGAAGAAGGACCCATGTTACTCCTTTGGCGTATGCCTGGCTGTACTCCAGGGCATAGCCCCGGTCTTCCCGGTCCGATCTGGGTGACATGGTCTCTTATATTGCTCATCATGAGGGTTTTCTGGATTGCACAAGTCTGGCTGCTCTCCAAGGACCAATTGGCCTTGGAAGACCCTACCTGAGACAACTGCCCCCAACAACATAGCTCCTAGGATCACAGAGGCACACAAACACCTCCACTATGATAAGGTGATGATTCATGAAGGGACAATAAAATAAAATGTTTCATAATCTACAACAATACTTCTTTGCTGACTTTGAGTGAATTATACAATTCTAATTTGATTTAACAATCTTAACAGCATTTATTTCATTTTGTAGATTTTTCTGCTATTCTGTGAAAAGTAAGATTCCAGTTATTTTCAGGTTTAATAATGTTTTAGTGGTTTGTGTGGTGCATAGTGAACTATTTGTTTTATATAAATTTCCATTAAACACACCTAAGTTACATTAGTGGAGGAACTGTACTTTGGGTCATAGGGCAAAAATGGACCATGCCCCCCCTTTCCAAATTCACACCTAGGGCCTGCCTACGCCAGTTGCCGCAGTTGCTGATGAAATTTAAGTAGCCTCCAAAAAACCGTACCCATCATGCACTGCGGTAGTTAGAAAATTCCACGAACATACTTTTTTCATTAATCACACACCTTGACAACTTCGTCTAACTACAAAACATTACTAACTGTTGCATTTTGAAATCGTTTTAAGTATTGTTCAATAGTGTGTGTGTGTGTGTGTGTGTGTGTGTGTATATATGTATCTGTTGACTCCCACCATGATGAGTTTACATACAAATGAGAGTAGAATATAAGTAGCGTAGTAAAAGTTATGTGTTCTATTAACGCGTTAATGTTCACGTATATTTCGCTTGTAGGCCTGTTACCCGACTGCATCAGCTAAGTTGGAATCAAGTAGAAGTTGAAAGACTGGCATCCGTGAAACTATTGATTATAACCGCTGCTATCAAATAGCATGACTCTTTAAATTAACGGTATATATTTTTATTTATGTTCATATACGAACATATAGCGATGCTGTCATTTTAATTTTTCCCCCCATCTATCCATCTTCCATATCGTTTATGGAATAATGGATAAGTGTGTCGATGAGTCTGACTCCTGTCCCAGGAGCGAGAGGGGCGCACAACTTAATCATTTGAACACAACGGTGTGTTTATTGGGAGATGAATGAAGCCAAATTATTATTTAAATTGTCACGGTTATCGTACAAAGTATTACTAACACTAGAATGAGAACTAAATACTATTGTTTATTAAATGAGCATACGTAGTTGCTTTCGTTGATAATTTTGAGAAAATTGAACTGTATCGCTTCATTCAATAGTATTAAATGAATGACCAAAGGGTGACATGTCGTCAATACTGTAATACAGTTGGAAAGACAGGTCACATTAGTGTGATGGAAATGAGGCTGACTACTCGTAGGCTACACTGTAAGAACAAAGTGTATAAATTTGTACATTTGCTTGTCTTAGGGGCTGTACCCTTGTAATTGTACTTTAAAAGGTACAAAAATGGAAGCAGCATTACTGTACCATCGATGGTACAGAGTCCATTCCTGTACCTTAAAATGTGCATTTGCCTACAGCTAAGGGTACATTTGGTAGAGCCTTGAGGGTAGAGCCCCAGTGACAAGCAAAGGTACAAATTTCGCCCTTTTTCTGAGTGTACTACTCACAATAGTTCATCCAAAATAAAAGCCTGTATAAGCAATTGGTCAATGTGAACAATTTTAACTTAAAATTACAATCGATAACATAGTTTTTAAAACCAATAGCTTGTTTTACGTTTGAAATTATTTACATTATATATATATAGAAAATGGATGGATGGATGGATGGATGGAAATTGTAAACGCTGACGTGTGTGTGTGAATGGCATGTATGTGCCCGGCGCTGGACTGGTGCCCTGCCTTGGGTTACTCCCTGCCTAGCGCCCGTAGCTTCTGAGCTCCGGACCCCCACGACAATGAATTTAACAAGGGGGGAGGAGTGTGGAAAGTGAATGGATTAATGAATGAATGAGTGAATGATAACAGGCAGATCCTTGAGTTTTGAGTTGCTTGCAGCCAAACCTCATGAGTTTTTGCGAAAAATGTAAAAAAAAAAAAAAAAAAAAAAGGAATAAAAAAAAAATCATCATTAAGTCGCTCACCTTGCCTTCCAATGTTAGTGACCGAGCTAGTTAAAGCACTTGCAATTCATTACTTCATCAAAAGATTCGACTCATTCACGGCCAAACTTATCTGATTTGCTGATGACAGCACTGCCCCGTTCTCGTGTTCCTAATGAGATCTTTGTTAAATATGCAAACGACATTCTGATACAGTCAATGCAGCGAATTTCTCAGCTCTAACGCGGTATACACTAATTCAATCACGTTTAATTAACGATGTTTTGTTCTGCTGCAATAATTTGCTAACTTACTGTCCTTTCAAACCTTCTGAGTGCTGATTTTAATGACACACAGTCTTCCCCCTAGTCTGTCTAAAATTAGTTTGCCCGGTCTGGCTTAAATTAGTTTTGCTTTGTACATCTACTTTTTTATGTGCTACAAAAAAAAAATCTTCAATGACATCGATCAACTTCTCTGAAACCCCTATCGTTCTCTTAATGTATCATTAATGAAAATTACAAATAAATTTAATTTCATAAATGTGTATATGGGTAACACAACATACTTTGTCGGTAGTCGTCTTATAAAAGACTTTTTAAATTACCTAAGAAGATCGAAAGCCTTTAAAACAAGTCACATTTGAAGTTAAAAGGGTAATGTAGCGGAGCTGACAAGTAGAGCTACATAAATTAAAAATGATAACATAAGTCAAGGGGTTGAAAGAGAAACTTTTAGACTTTTAAAAAATTCATATCCAATCACTGTGGATGATGTACATTCACTGGAGATAGATTTTGTAAACCAAACAGTAATTTCTTACTGCTTAAAATGTGCCTACAGAAAAAAATATACGATTTTTGAAGCGGATGTCAATCAAACGAATCTATTACCACTGAACTAGTCTTGGTCCTTGCGGCTGCCACCGACTAACCAGCTGCGCATCACTGTAGCGCGTAAGTGGAACTGACATATGCCCTAAATTCAGCGTCTTTAAAGACATTCCAATTTATGTTACATTCACGATGAATCTTATCCCTTTATTTCAGTTATGCAGAGCATTTTATAAATCTTAAGGCTTACATGCAGCGAATGTATATCGAATTGTCTCCTGATAAACAAGTATGTCCAGCTGTGTAATAGCCTATTAAAACTCGGGGTTTGTACGAAACTATTAGCCATGACAGCAAATAAAATGAAATGCGCATATCAATATGTATCATAACCATGTACCCATTCCTACAAGAAGTACAAGAACAGTTCATAAACTTCTAAAAGCGTTCCCTTGAAAGGGATTTAATTCCTTTAAAAAAAAAAAAAACACTTTATCTGGTGTTTATTATTGATTTGTTTTTAGAGAGCCATGGTTTTATCTAAAGGAACTAAATGGCGTATATTTTAAACTTCGTCTTCCAGTAAATCAGAAAGGTGGTTCGCATATTGCATAATAACAACCACTTATGCATATGTTGTTCTTTTGTCAGAAATAGGCCTGCATTTCTCGGAGAAACTGTGCATAAGTAAATGGATTACATAGGTTCTTTGATCATTTCCGAAATAAATAAATTTGAACACTGTCACAATTACAAATATAAATTGTATGTGTGATTAATGATTGCCTATATAGCTTGCGTGTTTAAAAATAGCCCTGCAATACATGTTTCTTCTTTTGTGATTTAGCAGTCCCAGGTGTCGTTATACGAGATCTGTCTATAAATGGAATGAACTTACAGTATAGCCAAAATTGAAAAGTCGGCTTCAGCTTTTTTGTTTTTTTTAAGTACGATACTGCTGCATATTCTTTGGAGTAATAACGATATTTACCATGTGTGGTAGTGTTGCCTCGACCCACCTGGGTATGAGTTCGAATCCCACTTCTCCCCGTGTGTGCGGAGTTTGCCGGCTTTCCCTGTATCGCGGAGGTTTCCACGTGCCCGATTAGGCTACTAGGCGATACCCTTTAATTGGCCACCGAAAGTGGTTTTGTGTCCGATGAACTGGTACATGCCTGTTAACACCCCGGGTTTCACCAGATTTCCCACCCGTACTCCCGATTTAGCCCCATCCCCCTTGAAAACTTCAGAGTTTACGGATGCTCGTTTTGTTGATCGTAACCACCGCCCGCCCCCACCCACACACGTCGGCAAAATTCACTATCTTTCGCAACCTAGTGTTGGCAGGTATACTGATATGCAATCTGGGGTAGCCGTATGCTGTCCCATCCTCCGACGAAAAGAAGAGGTTGGATGATTACAAAAAGACTGAGGTTAAACAAAAGAGCCTATTAATATTACCAAAATACTTCACCTTTTCTATCATGGAAAATTTCGACTTACAAATAAAAGGGAAGTCACAGATGAGTCGGTCAAAGAGCAAATGACGCGACATCTATAAAGAGAGAGTAGAATAGCCCAAAATTTTGATAAAAATTTTAATGAGATAATTGCTGCCAATATAATTGACGGCATATATTTATGCACTAAATACTGTATTTATTACATGCCTTGCATTTATTCCTTTCTGTTGAGTATCTTTTATATTGTATTTATTTTTTCGTCTGCGTTATGCCCTAATTGCTAGTTATTCATTGTCGTGATGTCACCAACTGCAGCAACTGTCGCAAAAATTCCACCGGATTTGTCGTGAGGCAATAAAGATTCTGTTTAAGTCAATTACACGTAAAAACCAAGATGACGTGGATAGCTTATATTTTTAGTCGTGTTTAATTTTACAACGACACTGTGTCTTTGAAAAACAACCAAGCCGGGCATTTGAACTGGCTAACCATTTGATGATTTACATGATCTTACAATGCCTGCTAGCTCTATTCTGCGCACAGCGTTTCCTAATATATGCAGTGTTATGAAGAATAAATAGAGTATTATACTTGTTCTTGAAATATAAGGCAATTAATGCATCTGTTTGTTTCACTAAACTGATAATCTTTTGGGAAATTGTTGAGAAACTGTGTCTTCTTAAAAACATTTTGAGAAAACGTCACGGGGCCACTAACGGTTCAGGTCCCATTGAGTATACCTCGCACCAGCCTTAGTCTTAAGCTCTTAAGGAAGCTCTCAAATATAACATGACTCGAATCAGCATTTTAACGTCAACATAAAAAGAGGCGATTAACTGAATGGCTCCAAGTCGATGAGAACACTGCAGCTGATAAGACTTATTTCTTGTCAGAATCTTTAACAGATTGCAATATAATTAACTGAAAATGACATCCCGCAGTGAAAAACGGCTATCGTTTATTTTATATAACTACATTGTTTGCGCTCTCTGTTTTGGCACAGTTTTGAACGTGCCACCTGGTTCTGCGATTGCGTATAGTGAACTGAAGGTGCTGAAGAATGCTGGAGTGCTCAGCCATTCGCCTGCCTGTCCGTGTGTGCGAGCGCCCGCAGGAAACTCGCGGTACCATTCATGAAAAAAATATCACAACCCAAGAATGCGACAAAAGATATTCAGTTGTCACCCATTAATAGTTTATTTGAGTGGTATTCAATGTAGTACTGTACGCATATTCCCCAGTAAATTCCAATAATTCACAGAAACCAAAATCTTTCGCTGTGAGACGGTCGAGAACACGCAGACGCTAAGAATGCTCAGATGCAAATACATTTAGCTTCGCAGCAATGGGTGTCATAGTATAAAAACACGAGTCCTGTAAATCCTAAACTAATCATTTATTTCCAAGTTAGCGATAATCTATACAAGTAAAGGTATTGCGTATTATGTGAGCGATAATAATTTAATTTCCATACATAGATCCTAATGATATATCCCGTAAGCCGAAGTGTCGAAGCTATAATGAGATGTCCCGACTAAAGGCTTTTAGCGCAAATAAGCCGAGTCCAAGTCCTATTCTCTTCATGCTTAGTCTGATAAGCTCAGTAGAAATGGGTTTCGGGGGGTTGTGGACGGAAAAGCTGGAATTCCCACTGAAAAAGCAGAACGTGTCCTTGAGAACACGACTTAGGAAAAAAAAGTGAAATTGGAAAACGCGCCTAAACACTAATTCATACCAACCTTAAAATAGTAGTGAAAACCAACAATAGGGTTTAAGACAGGAGGTAAAGCGACTTAATTTAAAAAAATAATAATATTTACCGGATTTCACAGTAAAGCGTCCATTTGTAACCAACTGTCCACCATTGGTAACGTTATGTAACATTATGCAAAATATGTCATTAAGTGTGGTGCATCGTATTTATTTATTGATTTAAATTTTAAAATGAATATTGCAATATGAAAACAGCTTGTCAGAATTTGACAACCCGGAATCTAAGGACATTATCATTGGTTAAGATAAGTTAAGTTGGCTCGTCTGCTATCTTTACTCTGTAGTTTTATGTACTTATTTACATATAAACTTCTTCATTTTGGTTTCGTCTGGTTGTAAACGTGTAATGATATTTTGTATCTCAAAGAATAGAAGGCAAAAACATGCTTTACCTTGATGTTTCCGCAATATTCACATTTTACTCTTATAAAAACATAATTATATGTGTTAAAACTATGTAGATAATTATTTACTTGACAGACATGCGAGAAGTTAAATATTTCGTGTTCATGTTTTACTTATCCATTTTTATTTATTTCAAACTATACACAAATGGAAAAACCATAATAAGCAAGACTTATTTGACTGCTATACTAGCATAATATACATGTATTGAATAAGCATCAGGGTTTTACAAAATATATGTGTTTAGGAGTTCAGACTGTTTTTTCGAGTGCTGATATAATGAATATACTGAAATTCAGCTTTGTAAGAAACAATACTTTCCCTTATATGCATTATACAGTCATTCAGATGTAATCGTCCTTATAGGGAGCGATTCCCAAGGGAAAACCGAGAAGTCCATTTGTTGCATATATTACCATCTCTTTGTCTATGTTTCTCTTGACATCTTAATTTGTTTAGGTAATATAAAAATATTTGCGATTCTTTCATAAAATATATAGAACAGTGCAGCTTGCTTAAAGCCATTTTAATTAGTGTAAATCTAATGTAAAGTGTATAAAGCAGTTTTGAGATGACAAAGAATTTTCTCATGTAGATATGCCGTTTGTTTTTTTATCTGGAGTTGTCTTAGAATATAACTGGCCGTATGTGTATAGATATTGATAATTTGAGTGAATGTGACCTTTGCTTGTTCATGCATATTTAATAATATTTTGATTTGTCATTCAGTCTTGAGAGTGACTTACGCAGTTGTGTAGGTGAGAAGTTGGTGGACATCAGTCACCTTCGAGAAATATGAAAAATATTACATGAAAGATATATATGGGTTTTATTTATATTTCGGATAAAAAAAAAACATGCAAAATAACAATACCTAATACAGCATTACAGGAACAAAACGTCGTTTCTTGGATTGTAAATATTTAAAAACGTGCGTAAAGAGGTAATTGTATAAATTATTACTGAACAACAAAACTAGCTACAACCACAAGAGGCTGTCTCGCTTCAGTTGTCGCTTTCTTCAAGAAATAGACTGGATTTTTCCACCAGCAACATCAGCTGAGCCCCCATCACGTGGTGCAATGTCGGAGGTCATGCTACCTCGACAATAGAGTTGTATGAATTTCTCCTGAAAGTGTGACGGTTTTCTGTGGATCGGCAACATTTTAATGTGGAAACCTTGTTTTGTTTTTTGTTATCTCGGTGGGGTTTGATGTTTTAGGCTGCTCGTTGAGATCCACCTATTTGGTTTTGGGTAAGCGCGTAGCGAACGGATGTTTTTGTACACATTTAGTCACCTCGTGCGAAGTCTGGATAAGGGAAGAAAGCGGGCCACCGTATGAGACATTACATGGAGAGCCTGCCGTTGAATGCTGTCAAAAGTAAAATAGTAGCAGCGTAGTACATACTGATCTGCAGCGAATCTGTTTGATACGACTGAAAGCCAGTCAATCCTGTAATAGAAACTGTAGACTTCTTTATCAGTCGTGAAATAATATGAAGTTTTCGGGTTTTTTTTAGGGGATGTAGTTCATTTCTTGGTTTGGGGTGTAGTTATCCGTATTAAATTAACGCGATGTTGTTGCGGTGGCGTGAATCTCAAATGCAGACCGTTCGTTTTCTTTGTTTTCATAGTCAGCCTGTTCCCGGGTTGGGTGACGACGTCACAGTCCTGTCGACAACGTGAAAGCAACACACAACTAAACTCTGCTTTCATATTAATTATTGATCACACGTTGTGACTTACGGCATTGTAATTGTATTAGTTTTATTGCTCTGTAGGTTTTATAGTAAAGGATTTTGATTATCGCGAAATAAAAACTGGGAAATTTGGGGTTTGGGATACTCATTTGTTCAAAAAAATGTTTAATAAGAGCAACACACACCTACAAGCACACATTATGGTGAAAATATAAATACAAATTTATATTTAATAAAAATATTTAGTATATACAGGATATACAGACGGACAGTATTTATGTGTACACATCATTCTCCTTATATGAGCTCTGTATACTGTGTCCTCTTGCAGCCCGTTAAGTTGAAGAGATGTGCAATGTGTTCGGTGTTGGGAGAAAAAAAAAATCCCTGCTATTCTAAGACCTGATGGCTCAGTTTGAAATACATGGAATTGAACAGGATTTTCCAAGGACAAGCCATAAATGCTGTATAATCATTCATATTCTTTTTGTTGCTTGTTTTTCTGTCCTGCAAAGATCTACAAAGTTAGAATTGACACAGCTGAGATGTTTATTATTGTTGACAATGCTGTTCATTAGCATAAGAAATATTGACATGATGATAAAGAGATTAAATAGGCATGACACTGCCTGTTGTAGCTGTAGTTTTCACACATTGTATGTCTGGATTTAACCTCAATCCTGGCCACCGTGTACACTAGTATCCAGTCTCCTCATACAGTTAAGCTTTGCACTCAACTAGGCATCATCCCAATTAGACAGATAGGCCTTCTCACACAGTGCTAAGTGTGTTAAAGCTTCTGAACATCTGAAGATGCTGTAGCCTGCCAGGGTTAAAACAGGTACATGTTATGTCTTTATTTATATGTATGTGATATTAGTCTCCATCCAACTTTAATTGTAATATATATACATAATGAGTCTAAATAAATTCTTTAGAAATACATGATATTTGTGTTGGTTGATTATAGTTGAATGTTAAAGACCTGGACAGAAGGCAGTACAATGGAGGTCTTTTGTCAATATGTTTGCCACGAATGAACATGATGCCAAATAATAATAATTATACATTGTGTTTTTAAATGACATATAGCAACTGACCCAACCGCAGCTGTTGCTTGCTGAAAGGTCATTGGAATCCTTTGATTATTTTTATTTGATAATGACATAACTTCCATTTTGGTTTAACGCCTTTGTTCAAGGTGTAAAGCTTCATGCTGGAAGATGCTGAATGGACATTTTTGTCAATGCTGAGGACTTTTTCCCTATACTGTAAGTCCCAGTGTGTGTCGCTCATGGGTGTACCTTTTAGGATTGCCATTATGTAGCTTCATTGTACGTGTGTCTCTTCTACAGAAAACAAAATGAACTAATGAAAAGCCTTTTGTAAGGGTGAGTTTTATGTGTAAGGATTGACAGTAGCAAAGATGAATAGTTAAAATAAATTAAATATTGTTGAAGATGCTTATTCATATATGGCAATTATAATGACATTGATAATTGTACATCATACAGTCATATTCTGAAAAATAAAATGTTTTAAATATTTATTGTTTTGTATTTTTACATCAAGTGCCTGTTATGTCAGCTCAGTACAAACCTTTATGCTGCTGTTCATAATTCTGTGGCAGACATTTTTCTTCAATAAAGTTTTCCAAATCATTCTGTCTCATTAGTTTTAGTTCATATTAAGAAAGGAATAGAATTTCAAGGGTAATTAAATATGTTCTCTAGCAGAATCACTCCTGAAAGAGAAAAATGAATAATACCCCTGATTTATGTGAAACCAGTTGCATGTACCTCATATGTAATGAAACAGAAACATTTATTTGCGTTTTATTTAGAAAAATGTAATAAGATTAAACAACTATTAACAAATGTTAATCATGTAAAAATAGATGATAAGTTCATTCAATTTCTGTTAAATCATTGATTCCTTATCCACTAATGTTTTACCTTCGGGCCTAAGGTTTTGAATGTATTTTTAATAAAACTTGAATTATCTTATGAATCCAAGTTGGTTTAAGACTTAAAAATTGAACGAAGTAATCATTTTGTTAGTTGTCATTTCACCTACCGACCTGTACTCTTGCTGAAAAAGCGCATGTATAGGGAGGGCGGTATATGTATACGGAGCCGCACAGCGCTGCGATACATCTACAGGTTATGTTCATTTCGCCAGAAGATACTGCCGTCGCCACTAAATTTACAAAGTCAAGACCCTTAAGTAACTTTCCGTTGCATAACCCTCAAAACATTTCGGACACTTACAAGCCACTTAAAAAAACAAGACATTTTACCGACTTCCAACATAGTCTTATTTTAAGTCTGGAAAAACAGCTCCGCAAAATACACCATCACCGTTGAAGGAAATATTTAATAAATAAAAATATGTTCTTCAATATTGCTTATAAATAAAATCCTGTAGGCCTATGTTACTGTGTACATTTAGAATATTTTTAATATTATGTGGTTATTTCCAATAACCATACTACTTTTTTTCTTACATATTATATCTGAAAGATTTTATTTGAAAAAAAGCTTCCTACATTCGTCATGTTCCATTATCTGTCAGTATTAAAACTCAGTAATCATTAAATCGCTAAATTACCGCGTCAGTTGAATTCCTCATCCATGTGAAGAATTTGCTATATCTGAGTTAATAAGAATCCACTATTACATTTATCACATAGCATTGCATGACGATTCTTGTAGCATAACCTCAAAATGACACGCCTGTTCTTAAATTTGTCTTTTATAATAAACAAAAATACTCTTGAAGTTGCGTTAAATAAGTAAAATACCATTTTTATGATTTAAATGACATTCCATTTTCTCCATAGACCCACTGGAACTACGTAATTTACAATGGATTAAAGTTTGTTACAGCGGCTTATCGCTTTTATCTATTTAGCCAGTTATTGGACGAAGTAATCATTTTGTTTGTCATTTCACACGCCGACCTTTTCATACGAAAATCAGTCATGTTTTATGGTTTAGTTAAGACACATGATTTATTCGTAAGCATCCAAGAATACTTCCAGTTTGTATTGTGATCGTTTTCATTGCTGCTGTTCGATGGCGTGAAGGTCAAAATGTAGGCCCGATGGCGCAAGAAACTCGAATACCTTTGATCGTTCATTTCTTTGACATGTTACCCCATTTACAAATGACACGCGCACACTTCGGAATGTCAAAAGCTTTCGTGACCTGACTTCAAATAGAGAGCGCATTTCAATTCTTGGTATTTCAAAGTGTGACGACATTTTCTACGCATCACATTCCACTTAAAAGATTAGCTTCTCTTGATATAACTATACTGTCAAAATACCTATCAAAAAAGTATTGCATATATTCTGTTCAGATTTGTTTGTGGCAATCATTCACGAGTCTTTCAATTTTTCATTGCCACGTTGAAACATATTTGAAATTTGTCGAACTAACTGTTCATGTTGACTTCTTATGGCAGAAGTTGATAAGACCTAAAGGTGGTGATCATCCTCCTGATTTTGACCAAGAAAAACGAACACTATAACAAACGTTTAATCATTTTGAGCATACTTCGGCAATATCGATTAGTCGTGTGAAAATGTAGACTACTGTAAAGCTTTTCCTGGAATTACACTTTACACGTAAGTTCAAACGTCTTCAAAATTTGTTTTGGTATTTATAACACACTCATCGACTATTTTAGTGTCCTTTAAGGATCTGAACTGGCAGAAGAAATCCATCATATAGCCAATAAAAGACCACAGCAATGTAAAGTCAGAATCCCCGCAGAAAATATTTTGCCCGTGACCCCTTGCACTGGAGTTGAACCGACAAGAAGTATCACTGGGTCACTTCTTAATGAATTCATTTTCCGACTTCAGGTTAAAGTGTTAATATAACAATAAGGAACACAAAGTTTAACATCGGACCTGAAAGAGCAATAAACCGCACAGAAACCCCCCAAAAACCCCATTCGATAAATTTTTATTGTTGATGTTTGTATGAATGTTTGTTTTTGCTGGAAGTTCTACGACATATTATTAAATGTTTAACTTTAAACAATCTACTACGCGTTTATCTTCTAAGTCATGTATAGTTTGGAGTATTACTTAATGGACGGCAGCATGTATTGTTTTTAAAGTAGGCTATGTCGCGCTTAAGTAAAAACAACGGTGGAGTTTGTCCCGACGTTTGCGCTTGACGTCACATATAACGTTACACCCGCATCTTCAATAAGGTCTAAGTTAACCAAATATAATAAAAAGGTTTACTTTGCATACTGACGAACCCACTCCTGACAGAAACATTTTTTCCTGAAACTAGAAAACTTGAATAAATAATGGTTTACCAGTTTTATTAGGGACAGACAACCTGACAACTGCAGTAATACTTTTTTATTTCCCGGTTTTAACTTAAGCATTACATTTCCGATTTATTTATTTAGTTAATGGCAGTTTCATATCCCTCGGAGTACGTCGTGTGTATTGTATTTGCCGTTAAAACATTTGTTTCAAGCGTCGAGAAGGAGATGGCTACAAATACATGAACGTCCAAATTCTGTGACCCGTGAGACGAAATGAGCTTATGTTTATCCGGAGGCATAGACTCCGGTATAAAAATTTAGTCGAATGTGGCGGCATAGTAAGAATATGCGCAACAGGGCAGTGCAAGCGTAGACTAATGGAAGCTCGTTCGTGTACCTGTACCTATATTAAAAATTCACCGTACCACCTTTCCTCAGACGTCACCCGTTTGTAACTAGATGAAACTTCTTAGGCATGCATCGCTTCGGTTAAATCAAGAAAAATGTAATACTTGCAATACTATACATGTGTTTTAAATACTTATTGAAAATACACAAACCCTGTGGGGAATGTTTGAGTATTCTACCACTCCTGATAGGATACTGGGCGAAGCTGTGCTGCGTTGTTGCAATATGAAACTCAGTCTCTACAAAATACCTATCGAGACAAAAGCATAAACAGAGTGTAGCTTATATATATATATATATACGACTGACATAAAATAAAGATTCCTTCAAAATACAGGGGAACGGATTTCTAGTTTCTGATTACACCGACACTAATTCCCAGGCCACCCTTAAGGAATGAGACCACGTGATGAAGCGGGGCGGTCGAACTACAAGCCATTTTGGGGGACGGTGTCAGTTTCCACAGAACCATCAGCATTGCATTTTTCAAACAGACTTCAGAACGGCGATCGCGCAGTCCGATCACTAAAACAGTGCCGGCAAGGATCGGAATCTTTACATAATACATGCTTTTTAGTCGCATAGGTTTCCGGCACCAAAGAAAAGTGGAATTTGCGTAACTAGAATGCGCTCAGTGTTGCTACGCTAAGGCTATTGCAATTGACAGCGTCTGCAGCTTTTCCAAGATGGCCGCTTGGCTCGCATTCATTTTCTGCTGATCGACTTCTAACTTTCATTGTCTATCCACCCTATTCTCACCGACTACTACCAGAGTTTCTGGGTACGTATTATTCACTATTTCATCTTACCAATGAATTAATTATGAGCGGATTTGTTGAATGTGTATTGTATTTTATTCCTTTAATGGAAGACGATGTCTACTCGGTGCAAGGTTCTGACTGTGGTTCACAGTAGCTTTACACCACACGGGCTTTAGTTACGCACAGTACTTTTAAATTCAGTTATATTCTCGACCGATGGTTATTGGTTTTCTTCAAAGACACGACTGTCTCATAGAAGAATATTATCACTTGGGATTTTTCTTTTGTGTATTTGAAAAGTATTTGTTTTAATTGTTCAGACCTGCATTGAAGACGGGGTTCACATGCAATTTAGAAGCGAAATGGATCAGGTCTTCTTGATTGCAAACATTCAAACCGATCTCTCTAGCAGTTTATCTCAAGATATTAACATTATTTTATAGAACTATGTTCTATACCGATTGGAGAATCTAGTAAAACGATTATATTCTTGATTTACCTTTTGCCCTGGATTTTATTAACTTAAATTCCCCTGCAACTAATGTCTTGGCGCAGTAGGATAGTCAACTTATAAGACTGATAAATGTCAGAAAATCAATCATAGCGAGGCTATACCCAATATTATTTTTATTTCTGGAGCCTTACACTATATATGCTTGTGCATGTTTAATCGTTCATTTTTTTACTTTATGATTATTTTGATTAATTAACCCATTGGTATGTCTGAGTCGCAGTGAATTGTAGCAAATTTCATGAATTGGTTGGACACCGGAGGCTGTTGATGAACACTGTGAATGTTTTAGTTATCTTGGCTTTTAAGATGAATTTCTCTCTAAATAAATAAATAAATAAATAAAGTTTGGTTCTCGTGTGCTGTATTGAGGGTCTACCAGTGCAGGCGACCTACTGGCCTTGTCGCAAAGAACAAGGAGTTTGTTGGTTTACACTAATCTAATATACAAAATATGGTACTTTTTTTGAACTAGGACTGAGTGATTTGTATAGGCCATTGTAATGTCTTAAGAATACTGACAAAGCTTATGCAGCAACGTTTTAAGATTTTTTCAGAGCTATTGTGGCATATAATGGTCAGATAAAAGTAGGAAGAGAATATGCGTGTTAGCGCAGCTCGTGTTGACGTAAGCTGCCTTTTTATCGATCCCCGTTAATTATTGTATGATCTGGCAGTAGTATACAAAAAATATTAGAAATGACCAAATAGTTTGCCAACATAATTGCTGCATGTCTAACTTAGTGTTGAAAAATGGCATTAATCCCTTAATTTGTATAATACGCAGTGTAGTCCAAGTATGTCCTTCAATTTCTTTTCATGTTGGATTATGGGCATTTTTATTTTATGGAAGCTATAATTTAAAATAATATGGTGATGCTTTCGCCCTGACTGGGACTTGTGTTATTGAATGGGGCCTTTTTGCTGTGCACTCTACAGCTGGATAGTAATGAAAAAGACACATATATATATAAATGTATTATCGCTTCAGTCGTTTATGGGACATGTAAGTACCCGAAAGTATGGAGTGCATTAGTACAGACTGATCAGCTGTTTTTGTTTGGATATTTGCTGGAGTTTAGTGGGGGCTTCATTTGTAAGCTGAAGTGATTTGATACAAAAACTTTAGAAATGCAACATAAGGTGGCAGCGGTGCTCCGGCGGGTCCCCGCATTTAGGAAGGTTTTTGGTGAACATGCTCCTTAGACACAGATCTACATCGGTCGTGGAATGCACGTGCACGACTTCAGTTGACATAATCCTAGACATTAAGAGGTAGAGCAGCCTTTGATAATGACCACTGTTGGAGTATTACATCAAATGTAATCATATTGATAATGTCATATGACTATTTAACATTATTGTAAGACTCCCGTATACATACGGTAAATATTTCATTGGCGAAACTAACCGTATTTAGCTGTCCCTTAAATAATGCTTTAGATGGAACCTTGGCACGGTCTAAACAAGAACGACCGAAAATATTGAGCCCGGGGTGCACAAACAAGCCCGCATTGTGAAGTCTAGCGTTATGAACACCCGTCCACGCTGTATTGCGTTGCACTTTTATGGAAGATGAATGCTGTAAGCTGTGCTGTGACAATTGAACTTTCCCCTCTTACTAAAATGAACAGCGTATGTGTTCAGGGGAAAGCGTATTGTAGTGGCTGTCGCTTTCACCTTTCACGCGGTGGTTTTTTAGGGAAATCCTTTTCTGCTCGTGTGTAAGAGAGAATGAGAGCGAAAAACAACCCTGTGCGAAGTATAGACTTGTCTTCACGGGATTCCTTTTAGGATTTAAAACGGTAATTCGGATCGTTAGTCGGACTGTAGACTCTCCATTTGTCGCATTTCGTATTAGGTTGTCTTCTCGTACGGATCTTTGGACCATTTCCCGTTAAGGTAGGGTACCGTGAAAAGGTCTTGCTTTCTTGAGCTTCAGATGGGTTGTAGACGTCGAAATCATATTTTAAGGTAATTTAAAGCTTAAACCTTTGTTTTAAACAATACGAGAAACCGAAGTGAAATCTGCAATAAATGTTACTATGTTAATGTAATCAGCATTGGTTTTTGACGGGGAGCAGGCTGATGCCGAACCGCACCGAAAGCATTGCAGATGAATAGTGGCTCTCTTCTGCGAACAGATTGGGTTTATATGTAGGATTCTTTTGCGAAATGGCAGTCGCTAGCCTGGTTAAATCGGTAACGGCTTAAATCGCTGCTGGTTTGAGTGTGGCTTGTCTAGTTATGGATTTGTTTTTCCGTCACATCTGCACGAGCTGCAGTTCCCCCTTGTAGCAGGGCTCTATTTTCATTGGCAAAATGCCAAGTGTAACCTAAGTTGTTGCTATAGCAACAATAAGAGTTATCGTGTTTGGCACTAGATACCACTCCCCATCGTCAAACGTGGAAATAAGGCAATTTGAAGGCTTAAGTTAGGTTATAATGTGCTTTGTAATGACAAAAGACAATTGCGTTGCAGCCAGACGTTGCCCAGTCAACACAACCAACCCGGAATGCGTTGAGAAACCTACGATCCGTCTGTTGGATCAATATCCTATCCTTCGGAAAATGATTTAGCACTGTTGTACTTTAAATCGAAAGGAAATACTAACTTCACATGTAAAATTCTTTAGTGGTACATGCTCACCTAAGAAGACGGCAACGTTGCTTAACGCTGCTCCGGAATGATGCGTAATGATCAATTACCCCCTTCCCCACAAATGGGAAATGCCTCGGCTTAGTGTAATTGTAAAAGGGAAAGTTCAGTCGTGTTTAAAACGGTATGGACGATATTCATGGAAATTGAATTCATTCATTTCAATTAAGAAGTGATAACTAATTTAGAATTTGGCATTAATATTTCCCATGTAGGTATTTGCCTTCCATGACGATGCACCGAACAACCAGAATTAAGATAACGGAGCTAAATCCACATTTGATGTGTGCGTTGTGCGGTGGATATTTCATCGACGCAACGACCATCGTGGAATGTTTGCACTCCTGTAAGTAGCGCGAGCGGTCGCTGCCATTGCATGTTTACAATCCGCCACAGTCTGCGCTATTTGCATGCAACACAAATGTTTTCTTGCTGCGTCATATGAGTTAAATAATTGTCTAAATTCTTCTTATACAGTCTGTAAAATGTGCATTGTGCGTTATCTTGAGACCAGCAAATACTGCCCAATTTGCGACGTTCAGGTACACAAAACAAAGCCTCTTCTAAATATCAGGTAAGTCGTATTCGAGACCTGAAAAACATAGTAATACAGTTTATAATATAAGCTACATATCTTACGACAGGGTTTGACTTTTTCTGTGGAAATTTTTCCCCTTTAGGTATTAAATAGTTTTTAGGCATCCTTACTAACATCTTAACTTTAAAGTTAAAAAACTGTTTTGCTACAGGAAATAAAGAAGCAGTGGTTAAACTGTATTCAAAATGAAACAAGTAATACTATATTTAAATTAGATTTAATAATTTGAATCACTTAATTGATTGTCATTTTGGTTGTAACTTTTAATGGGTATTGTAAAAATGTTAACTAATGCTGTTAACTGTAGGTCTGATAAGACTCTTCAAGACATCGTATATAAGCTGGTTCCCGGTTTGTTTAAAAGTAAGTAATTTATACGTACAAGACCTTGCTGATGGATTTTCCTAGATGAGAATTGTTAGGTTTAACACCTCCCTCCTTTTCCTTTACAGATGAAATGAAACGAAGACGGGATTTCTATGCTGAACACCCATCAGTTGATGGTTGGTTTGTTTAATTTTCCCTTCCCTTTGAAACCAGATGGCATACAGAGCAGTTCTCTCTATAGAAACACAATACTCTATGTACTTCAGGTTGCATTATTAAGAACCGAGTTGACTTCCACGTTTCCAGAGAGAGGATAACAGGTCCTTTCTGTCTCTCTTCTTAAGCTGCAAATGGTTCAAATGAAGACCGTGGAGAGGTGGCCGACGAGGACAAGAGAATAATTACAGATGATGAGATAATCAGCTTGTCCATAGAATTCTTTGACCCCAGCAGGTACGTCTCATAATGAAAAATGCATTTTTCTTTTGTGAACTTATGGATCTGATGGTGACTCAGCATGAGTTGACTGCCTTAATATTTGTCTGTAGCAAACTAGAACATTTAAAAAATATTGAAGTTTTCATTTTATTAAAAAAAAAGCTACATTTTAAATCATCAGTACTGGCTTAGTAACACACTAACACATTTACTCCTAATTAGTATACTTTGTACACAGATATACACTAATTTTATTTGATTGTGGGCTTTAGAAAAATATTTAGACTTGGTAATTCCTGTGATTTCTTCAGTAATAACTAAAAATTTGAAGTATACCATTTACTGTAAATTTAGAGTGTATTCTTTGGTTTGACTTGGCATTTTGCATTATTCTGGCTGAGTTAGCAATTATCTTTACTTATTGAGCATTTGAAATTACTGAAATGTTTTGTGTATTGTTTCCTATTTAAAAAGTTAGTAATGGGTAATGGCTTAGGCTTTGATTCAGTGTATTTTGTTCCTGATAAAATCTTCGTTGTTCATGCTCGGCCTTTCCTGGTATGGGTATATTAGACTCGGCAGTCATACTGTGAGTTTCAGCCAGTAACCCTTGTGCTGTGTTTTCAGAGTTGAAGCACAAGGAAATGGGGAAAAAGAGAAGTCAAAGGAGGAGGTTGCTGTCTATATTTTTTCTTCCAATTTTTAATTACACTGTAGTTGTTTATAAAATGCTAGACAGAAAATGGCTGTGTGACTTATTATTCTAAACATAATATGAACCCCCCCCCCCAGCAGATAATTGACAAACGATATCTACAATGCCCAGCTGCTATGACTGTCATGCATCTGAGAAAATTTCTCAGAAGCAAAATGGATATTCCATGTACCTTCCAGGTGAGTCAAGCTTATCCCCGATGATACTGTTTTGCCGTTTATTCTGTATTTTTGTGTTATTCTGTATTTCTAGCTAATTACCATCATAATTTTACTAATCCTTAATTTGTGAAATGGTCCGATGCATAGATGCATTCTTGTAGTTAATGGAAAGTTTTGTGTGATTATATTTTGTATTTTTTTTGGTAGAATTTTAGTTCTAGTTATGTTTTGCAAAATTTTTATGACTGAGTTTGTTCATTGCTAATTTGCTAGAATAAAGTTTTGTTCCCTGGAAATAAAAAAATAGCCACTGAGCATTATTTCTTTGTATATTATGCAGATCGAAGTAATGTATGAAGATGAACCTTTGAAAGATTACTACACATTAATGGACATTGCTTACATCTATACCTGGAGAAGGGTAAGAATCAATTTATGTGAATTTTAATATACACAAATGCACTCAAACTGAAAATATGTAGTTTCCTGTCACCTCACACAGTGTATTGTATTTATTTACATAGATTTGTGAATGTAGAGTTTTAATTGAAAATAACCCACAATACATTTCTATTGTAATCTGTGGTGAATGCATCTTGGTATACAATTAGCCACTTAAAATAACTGATGTAAGCACGGTATAGTAAATGAGAAACTTCTAGCTCATAGCTTCTCATTTACAGCTTGGTTGCCACTGATTATATAAATTTTCCCATAACTCTTAACTTGCTGTTAAATATGTATTTCATTGTGAGCTCAAAACCCCTTGGTTTGCTGACGCATAGCGACTTAAACATGTTCGACCCTGGTCTGCTGAACATATCTAGCCATTCCTTCATGAGAGCTGGAAGTATATAGCTGTTTCTTTTGTAGAACGGCCCCTTACCGTTGAAGTACAGAGTTCGACCCAGCTGCAAGAAGATGAAGCTTAGTCAGCCACCGGAGGGGTTAAACAGTGCCAACCGGTCTGAGATGGAGAGCGACTCGGGCAGCGATAAGGCCAGCAGCCCCGCTGGTGTGCCGTCCACTTCCTCGTCGCTGCCTAGTCCTGGCACCCCTGTCCAGTCTCCACATCCTCACTTCCCGCACATCTCCAGCGCCGTCAACGGCACCGCCGCCAACCCGAGCCCAAATCGCCAGCCGCCATTCTGCAACAAGGCGCGGAAAGCCTCGCTTAATGGCTCGTCCGCATCTTCTGGATGACTGTTACGGGGGTGTGGTGCCAGAGTCCGATTACCTGGATCTTCCCATGCTGACTTAGTGCCGTTGTAGTTGCTTTCTTTAAAAAAAGAAAAAGGGGAAAAAAAAAAAAAAAAAACATTATTGCCATTTGTCTTTATATCTTTCATGTGAAATTTATAGTGGAAGTTGCATTTCAGTAGAAAATAGGGGATATCGGCTGATTTCAGTGTTTAAAGCCGACGTTGGAGAAAGGAAATCAAGCACATTAAGTGTAATGCTGGCAAAGGCTGTTTTTACAGGGAACGTTTGGATAGGCATGGAAGTACCTCTGCAGAATTTGATGAGGTTTCATTTGTACAGTTCATTTTCCTTTCACTATTTGCCTTTTTTGATAAGTGAATGTGTGACATGAATTTCACCAGTGTCAAAATGAAGGCTTACAGTTTATATTCATTATAATAAGGGTTGTATATCTAAGCTTTCACAAAGCAGCTGTCATTTGGGGGGTGACTGCAACAAAGTGACAAATATTATGTACAGCTCTACTTATCTGCGACATGCAACTGCAAGATGTACCACAGCTAGAGAAATGAAAATGAAGAAACTGAGCTGTATGGTGCGTGCGTGCGTGCGTGGGTGGGTGGGTGGATGGATGGATGGATGGACGGATGGATGGACGGGCAGGCATGTGTGAAGATAAGGGGGCCTACAATGCTGGAGTAGACTATGCTATATCTGTATCCCAACTGGCAGCAGTATTATATTTTATTAAGTGTTGGACTAGTAAGAATGGGAACAGCAGGGAAACATCCCAGTGTTGTTGGAAGTAAAGCTGGTATTGGTTTTCTAAAAATAAGCTCTTCTCTTTTTGCTGTCATTTCAGTCTTTTGATTGCTCTAAGTTCGGATTGACTGCTGTAAAGCAGCAAGCCATGCTCTGTATATATGATCACCTAGCTGAACCATAGAGGTGTAATAAACTAACAGGTCCTACGTGTCTGCCAGACGCTTATTTCTCTTACCTATATAAGTCTTCGTTTCTTTGTTTCAAGTGTTTTGTGGTGTCTATTCCACAGTGTTCTAAATCCTGTATTTGGTCGACTGTATGTAAAACTATTGTATTGTTACTGTTGCACAGTATAAAACGTCTATCTAAATAAACATTTTACATTTTTATTACTTAATTACAACCTGTTTCTGCCTTTTTTTCTGTCAGCACGTATGTTTCTCTTCTGAACGACATTTCTCCGGCAAATATACCACAAATAGCAGTGAATAAGTGAGTAATCGCTTCCACATCTGCACAAGTCAGTAGTTTGAAAAAAAAAAAAACTTGTTACGCCTAGTATTTGAAGTAAATATTTCGACTTTGATTTTTTTTAAGTTAGTCTTAAAATGTCTAGAGACTGCATATGTTACTTCAGAAAATTAAGGTTTATTTCAGCAACAAGAAACTTTTTGCTCTATGCAGTAATATTAATTTCAAGTGCAATTTTGTAGATGTATAATTTTCTCAAGCATAATGTCCTTTAATGACCTATCTTCGAGTAACCATTTTTATGCTGTTTTGGGATTAAACTCAACGGGCTATCACGTGTTACTGTTTAATTTTTCTATAAAAAGCCCATACTATGCGTCAAATTCAGATATGGTACCGTCTCAAACACTAAAAGGAAAAAAGTCACACGCACGGTAATATCCCACTAGAAAAGTAGCTAATAGAATCAGTAACAATCAATCAGTCAGCAAACTAAACAATTATTCTTCCGTTCCGTTACTGTTACTTAAATGCAAACTTCATAATTTTATATTCACAAAATTATTTTTTTTAAGATTATATACATTTGTTTATTGAAGATAATACGCTATGATGGTATGCATTAAAATATTTAGAGGAAAAATATTAAGGATATTTACATATATTGTTTTAAAAATAGATTATAATTGGTTTTACCACATATCGCCATAGATATATGACTTATGACTGCTTTAAACAACAAAACAGCTTGTTTGGTGTTAAAAATTAATGGCATATATTATACAATAAATAAGAAATAAATTGCGTCAGTGTCCTCGCCAGCGATTTTCAGCTAAAACACCGATACAAAAAGGTTGCATGCTATTCTATAATTGATTAATCTTTATTAAAATTAATGAAAATATAGACGCCGCCTTGCTTACATTCGCATTTATAATAAATAATAGATTAACATAACAGAAAGGCTACATATTCTATAGTGGGTTGTCAATATACTGGCAGCTTGTTTATTTTTCCCGATTTACTTGCAATGTATTTTAACATTATATTTTAGTAAAACACATCAATATCCTCATTTATTTGCTTAACTGATGATTGTTATCTAAAGCGACTTAGAACTTCATTGGGTAAACTGCTGATTCATATTCGCTAAGCTGTTTTAAAGTGGGTTTCAGTCAATCGGTTTGGTGAACTAATGTTAGTCGTTCCTCCAAGCACGTGAGTAACATACCACATACCATAAACTTTAAGTTAAACTTCTAAAATTCGTGTTAAGACAACAAACGCATTTAAAAACCACACACAAAATGGATTACTTTAAGATGTCACAATACAACAAATTTGATATCGTTATTAACGTTTATATAAAACTCAAATAAGAAATAATGACTTGCTAAGGATAATTAGTATTAAAGTAAACTGATGTATACCTACTTACTGGTACTAATAGTTAAAAATAAAAGTTCTATTTTTCCATAAACATAGCAACTTCTTCAAAATGCTATTTGTCAATTAGATATTAACGTTGAAAGATGTATAAAACGTAGAACGTGGGGAAAACGATTTTAACATGCGTACTGTGCATAGTTTTACTACATAAAAGTAACCTAATCTGTTCCTTCGACAATTAATATAGTTTAACAGTTTTTTCATTCTTGAGTTTAAATACTTTTTTTCAGGTAAAGCTAATTAATTAGTGTACATTATTGAGAATCCAGTTCTTAAAAAATTGAGGCATGGGTTGGCATTTGTTATTAATCTCAAACTATGATGAAGTCGCTTCGTTTCTGCAGCATCATATTTACAGTATTCCTTCGAAAGTGCTTACGGCGGATATTTAAGTACCCTTAATTGCTTCTGTCGATCAGCATACTCATCAGTGTAATAAACTTATATGCATTATTTTTGATTTTCCCCTTGGGACGTCGTGCATAGAGATCGCTAGTAGTGGTACTTCTAGCATTTAGATTTAACTATAGCTGGACTCACGTCAACTGTAACGCCGTCCTGTAACTCAATAAACTACAGGGAAGACTCAGTCCAGAAGTGCTATGATTCGGGAACGTCGCCATACTACTCCTCGCTAACGCTGCGGGCACATCACGAATAACAAGGTTAACCGCAGTGATTATCGATAAGGATTAAAGTTTTTCTCGTCTTCCACGATTTACACGGTCTATTATACTATTATATAGCTTTAATGGGTAAAACGTGACGTGGATTAGTTACGACACTATTTTCATTATGTCATACTTAAATACTCTCATTATCAGTGTTATTTCAGGTTTCAGCCGCTCGTTAACACAGACAACCATTTCATGCAGAAGGACATGTTTATGTCTCGTAGCAGCACAGTGAACTGGAAATAACAGGTTACGCCGAAGCCACATGATTATCCAGAACATCACCATGTAACCAGAACATCAACCCTGTACCATGATTTAGCGGGACGGGGGACTCTTACTTTAGCATGCACCAATAAAAGTAACGTTTATCGCCATGTCAAATATCATTTTAAAAACGTAATCATTATCTTCCATAAAACTGGCGGTATTATATTTCCAATGCATCACATGTTACTTTACTTTAAATGTTTCCTTGACAGTAAATCTGACAGAATATTATACAAACTGGCAAATTGGGTCATAATAGAAGTTGAAAAAAAACACTTGCGTACCCTAGATTTGCAAGGTTTAAGTGATTTTAATGTAATTTAAATGTAACTTACTTTGAGCAAGAGCAAGTACAAAGGTTTTCGAGAATTTGAACAGAAATTTTAGACAACCTTGCTCAAATTCGAAAATGTCACGAGAGAGCTAGATACCTAAAAAAAAGCAGTGTCGAGAATTTAATATTACTCAAAGTCGAACAAGAACGGGCTCCAATATTTTGGCAGAAGTAAGGTAAAGTTTAACTTAACAAATTTGAGTTTAATCAATTAAATTGCTTAAAGTAAATGACTTTCCTCTAACTTTATGCCATTACAAGTGAAACGAGAAAGCTGAACTATAAAATTCCTAAAAATATTCAACAAAATATGGTCACGCACAAACATAAACTAGCATTACTTGTGTACCATTCTGATGCAGTTAAAGCCTGAATAAATTCGCACCATTGCGCCTCGGCAGGGGGACTGTCGTCGTTTTACGCAGCTGGCAACATTCCCGCCTGCAGTCATTACACTCGAGCCCGCAGCCGCGAGACAAGAAAAATGCCTGCGCTTTTACTTCCGGTTTGTTTCCAGAACAACCGCCAGCTACACTGTTGCCGCGCGCAGTGTTGCTATGGGCGGCTCACGCCCGACTGCAAGTTGGTGGTCGCCGCTCTGCAGCACCGTGCTGCAGTATTTGTACGGTGCTGCGTGCATTTAATCTTTTTTTAGATTATATGATGCAATTTCAGCCCTTTAAAAGTAAACTTTTTCTTGACAATTCTTCCCTAATCTTCCTTTAATACAAAATGTAACATTTAATTAGTTCCATATTAATCAATACAGATTAAACATTTATCTTGCATTTTTTTTGTAGTCTAGCTAACGTAGCTAAAACCGCATATGACTTAAAAAGAGAAGTCGGCTTTTATGAGGCACAAATATGGTTTTGCGTTGACGTCAGCAATGTTGTAGATGGACTTTGGGTAGCAGTTACAAGATGTTACAAGCTAATTATTTTAGCTTTGTTTTACTATTTGCTTAGTATATCTGCCCAAAATGTAATATTAGACACCAATTGAAAAACTATGCTTTACAGTCAAATGTACAGTACAGCAGCAATCTTAAAGAATTTAAAGTACGATTCAATATTTTTATGACAATTCTGTCCAAATTATTACGTGTCCAAATGAGCGTGTCCAAATTACAATAATGTTAGCAAACCCTTTCAGTTTTTACTTAAAAAGTACCATGTATCTTTCAATAATTAATGTCAATGATAAAATGAAATGGTGTACCCAGCATACCTTCCTTTGTGATAATATACTGTCTGTTATGACCATAAATCCTCTCAACGCTATAGGGTATGAAATTAAAGTCTATATCTGATATTCTCAAAAAAGTTAGGAAGCCTAGAATTATTTTATTTAGATTTTTTCCAAGTCAGCTTTAAAGTGGTTACAATCGGGCAGTATTTGTGCTGTGGATGCTAGTTAAATGTTCACTAAAGCATGAAGTATTGCAAGTGAGTTAACTCTAACACTAACTGTTGTCTAACACTAACTGGCGTCTAACTGGTGTATGTGCCCTGTGCTGGACTGGTATCCTGTTTAAGATGTACCCACAATCCTGGGTGAAAAGAATGTTAAAGAATTCAACAGGATCAAACCTTACCTTATACATTTACAGTTATATAGTATATCGGGCAGTCTCATAAATCTGTCATTAAATACCTTCAATACACATTAAAGTAAATACACATGCTATGAAAATTTAAAACACATCCATCTTGTCATGAATGTAAGAGGGCCTGTTCAAGCCTGCACAAGGCGGGGTTACTCCCTGGAAACGATAGCAGGCCATCACAGACACACATACTATGGGCAATTGATTGATGCCAATTTCCCTATAACTACAGGAGGAAATAAAGGGGAAGATGCTAACTTCACACACATAGAACAGAGTTATAGGACTCAAGCCAGCCACCCACTGGGTCACCTTTCCATCCTAAATGTTTTAAATATGAGTAAAATATACATCAAACCAATGCATATTTCCAGCAGCATTCGCCGTTTTCACACATCAACTTGCCTTAACTTTGAAATGATTAGTAAATGATAGTGATTAAAATAAACTGCCTTTCATTAATCTATTCTCTTTGTTTCAGGAAATACTGTTTGTTTCAGTAAGTCCTGGAGAGGACCCTGCTGCTGCTGAATTAAAAATATACAGACTATCGCAGCATATTTTTTCACCATGCATGTATGTGGGTGTGTATGTGTGTGTATCAGATATCACGTTAAAATACCCAGCCTCAGTATAAGAGTTCTTTTCATATTCCAAACATATTTCAGGCAGCTTTTAGGGACTCTCACCTTTTTAATTCCTTTTGTTCTGAGGCTTAATTTGGATGAGAATGCTTTATTTTTTGGTTTTCTATCCCAGCTGGTGACAGCACTTCCAGGGAAAATAGGACCTAGTGGACCCCCCCTGACCCCCTCCAACCCACAGAATAGGCAACTCATTATACAGCCTAATGAGGGGACATTCAGTCAGATGGCTGGAGATTGTCATTATTATTGCAAGGACCCTACCCTCAGAGGACCTTGGCCAGACACATAGTGCTCTAAAATGATATTTCTGTACCATGCACGTTAAGCAATCAACAGGATTACATGCAAATGATCAGTAAACAAATATGCACATGGACCAATAGAATAGCACAGTTGCATCTGTGAGTTGAACGTACAGAGGTGAAGTCACAGGTATACGTGCATACGCAGACTTACAGCGGCATAATCCCACACACAGAGAGCCACAGAGAGTGTTATATGTAGAGTGAAGATGGTAATGGGACCCAGGCACTGACCTGTGTCCCCAACAGCTGACAGGTCCCATGTGCTGCACACAGCTTCACCAAGCTCATTTGAAATGCAGATGTGGGGGGGGGGTCGTTTTCCTTACTCAGTCTTTTGGCCACTCTACCCCCTACATTTATACACTCTGCTTGCTTCCTTTTCCACAATTTTCACCCCCCTGCCCCCAGTTTCAACATGTGCGAGAGTGAAGGATGATTCTGCATAGGGGTCACACTATCCTACCCACCCCCCCACCCCTTCCCAGTCTCCCTTGTCAACCCTTCCCTTTGAATTTGATGGTGGATGCTGAGA
>JAABNY020000082.1:14046642-14083032 GCA_015164015.2 Brevimyrus niger
ATGGTGTGTGCTGAGACACCTACCTCCGGACCCAGTAGGTGACCTTTGGAGGGAGGCGGTGCAGCCCGCCCCCCATCCCCCCCCCCACCCAACACCCAGTGACATCAGCATCCCAAGTTAACCTTGGCCGAGCAGAACACTGACGGGACTGCTCACAGGGTGGATATGAGACACTAAACTGGTCATAGGAAAGGCAAAGAAGATTGTTGGGACTTCCTGCTGTTGATGCGAAGAAACGCTAAGGAGACTCACAGCCCTGCCAAAGCATAAGATAATGGAAATCAGAGAGTCATGTAGCCTACTAATTAACATGCATTCTTGGATAAGAATAGTCAGTTTTGGAGCCAGGGGCGATCCAAGGTTACTCTCGGTCAGTGCTAGGTCTAGAAATCACAAGGACAGCACCAGGACCCTTGACACTATAAGACAGGAGAGGCCCAGCTCAGTCTGGGCTCAGTGGTCAGCAGTCTTGCATAATGCACAACCTGGACAATTAAGAAGCAAAAAAGGCCTTTCATACATTCCTGGACAATTAAGAGACAAAAAAGGCATATCTTCATACCTGACCAGGAGGTACCTGCACACTATTCTCCACTATTTTATTATCAAGCAGCCTTCAATTCTCCCACATTCCCATAGTAGGTTCCCCCTACAATGGATTCCCAGTCACGGGTCTAGGAGGAAGTCAATTTCCTGGTCTCTTAGTCAGTAGAACATGAATAACTATAACAAAAGAAATCATAGGTAATTCTAAGAAACACTGAGGAAACAATCCGTACAGGATCCCATGGTATTCTGTCAGCCTCCATGGCTTCTCGAGCACACCCCGCCGTGATCTCAGTAAGCATATTGACATCGGTAGTGTGGATCACACCCCAGTGTGTCTGCTTGCCTGCGTCTGCTACTGTGCCTAAATAAATTTGCATGTCAGCCGCAAGCATCAGTACCTGAGCAATGCCGTCCATTCTGGGGTAGCGGTACTACAGAGGACGGGTCTTGAGGAACCAGACCGGGGTCTGAAGAAATTTGAGGGGTTGAACGGCATATGGATGGATTCCCGATAACCAGACCATGAGCTTTCATTCTTCCTTCCTGCCACCACATTTCTGGTACCGTGGTTACCTGCAGGGAAAGCTGTTCTGTTATCTAAGCACGCGCCACCTGTTCTCACAGAGGAAGCTCATCCTGTGGCACTATGACTCCTGCCTACCTATTGACTTCATAAATATCTCCTCCCAGTTGTTCTCCATGGTCCTGGGGGCTCTCACCTCATATAATGTTTGGACACATTTTGAAGCCATCACCAGACCAGTGACACACCCAAGAATGTTTTAGTGTGTCTTGGCAGCATATCATCTCTCCGCTGGTCATAGCAGTGGTATGTAGAATACCAAGAGTAGTGTCTCCCAGCCTGGATCCTGGGGACCCCCCACGCGCTTCATGGTTTTTTGGTTCCCTCCGATCTCACTGCCAGACGGTGCACATTTTTGCTCCCTCTCAGCTCCCGCAAAAAACATGCACTCTCTGGGGGTTCCTGCGGACCGGGTTGGAAAACACTGGCATACAGCCTTCTGCTCCACTACATGCAGTGATATCTGCAACAAGGAGTCATCTGATTGGACTTGTTCCTCGCACTACTTGAAGCAGCCATTTGAGTGACTCCTTGATAGCACTTAACTTGTAACTGCATATAACCCCCATCCCACAGCTTCATCCATAATAACTCCACAGCATATATTCTTAGACTCATCCTCATTCATCAACTTCACATTTTGAATGTTCTTAGTGTTTGCGATTTAGTATGTCACACAGATTTAGATCCATTTTATTAATGATACAGCCCTGCTTCCCAAAGAGGGAATTTGCCCAGTGGGAATAATTTGGCAAAAAATTGGCATCATAAATCCAGAATGTCACTTTAAGTCCTATCAGATCTTAAAGGGGAGAGAATTTGCACCTAACTTATTAACCGACTTGCAGGCATTATGGCATATGCAGAGAGTGTTTTGGTGTAGTTCTGTTCCAATGCCAACCAACCCCTGATCGTCAGCAAACATCTTGTGACATGTTGGTTAGCAGAAGCTTCCAGATTCCAGTTCTTCCCAGGGAGCTGTACAATTGGGCATCCAGAGACTCAACACCAAAGGTATTCTATACTGTTCATCTGAGGTTTATTACTCATACATTATATGGGCTATTTAATGTGCTTGCTTAAGATAAACCTCCAATGCAATTGTGAAATCCCAGAAAACCCTACAAAATAATACATAATAGCAAATTCCTTTAAAACTCCTGGCGAGCGCACTGCTTGAAGGTTGCATGGAATGCTGCGGGAAGAGGGTATCAGCCCTTCGCCCAGTGTGCCGCACATGCGATATCCGCATGTCGACGGGACCACGGTAGCCCTTCCCTGCCCTTGTGGGAGGGGCCTCTGGGCACGATGCCATCTCAGCAGCTGCTCCTAACCGCCGGGGGACCACTCAGCGTCCCACTGGCGAAAATCTAAAGCCCCTGTTAAGAAACATGCCACACTATTGTGTTTGTTTATTTTCGCACCCCTTGGCATGGCTAACGCCATTCCCTGCCCGGATGAATAATTGGAGTGACTGCTTTAACAAGATCACACTCCATTTGGAGCTCTTTATCTTATCATTAATAAGCTGCCTTTCCCCTCTCTGCTTTCCCTTACAAAATGCCCGAGTAAATTAGCCATTCATGCACAACAGAAACAATAGAACCTTTAGAGGACTATCTTACAGTGTAGTCCCAAATAATCATTTGCAAAAAAATAATTCCTATCAACATTTTGGGTTATTGTTGTTGCAATGGTTTAATCTCTAAATGCTGGATGTAATTGTAACAGCAATGCTTCATCTATACATATTTGAATCTAATTATATAAGTTGTATACCTTTATGTCTGAGGAACACACACACACAGGCAGATGTACTCATATCTTTGTGGGGACCATCTATTGATTTCTCCGGGCAAAGCCATAATCCCAACACTGACGACCTTAACCCCTACCCAGCCCTAACCTTAACCTTAAAAAACCAAACAAAATAAGTCTTTTGGTTTTTTATTTTTTTTTAATTGCAGTCGAAGACTTTTATAAAATTACATTTTTCCCTTGTGGGAACCAAAAAGATGGTCCCCGCAATGTCAAAATAACAGGTTTTTATGATATTGTAGGCATATTTGGTCCCCACAATGTAATGCATACCTGGACCACACACACACACACACACACACACACACACATGTCTATGTGCTGGTTACTTTGTTAAGGAATTTGGTAAACTTGGAATTAATTTGGAAAACTTTAATAAATTATTCATCAATATAAATAAATAAATACATAAAAATAAAAACGTATTTATATACAACATACAAAAAAACATTTCTAGGGTAATCCCTGCATTATGGATGACATTTAGACTCATACTGGTCAAGAAAAATGTCCCAAAGCATGGCCAAACTTATGTAGATAAATCTGCAAAATTCATATTTTAGCTTTACAGGTTAGAAACGCGCAGCATTTTATCAGCATTACGGATGCGACAGCAAACGGACCCTAGCAGGGAATTACCTTCAAGCATTTGCTTTTGTTTCATGAAAAGCTAAGGTGGCTACATTAACAGTCCAGGCACAAAAACACAGTATCAACAGAATGCAAGAAAATCGCCTCTTTCCATATTGACGGTATTATCTGATATGAGGCCGGTCTTTTCACAGTCAATAAAATTTTCCTCACCCCTGTATGTTCCCATTCACAGACCCTCTGAGAGTTTACATTATATGGTTCCATTCAAAAGAATTTCATGCTGTATTGGTCATGCTGGAATTGTCCCTTTCACTGTCCAAATCAGGTCTGGGACTTATATATGATTGTTCAGTGGACGGTCAGATAACTGGCCCCGGATAGGAATCTCTGTCATGGAAATTCATAACGGTGAAGCTCCAGAATGCTCGCACCAACGTGCGTCTTTGCGTCTGTCAGCACTGTGCCCGGTCTGACGTGCGAAGATTTTTCAGGTCGATGATAAACGTGAGTCGCGTGGCCGTAAGTGACCGGCAAGACCTCGCGCATCGCGTTCCCGCCCGCAGATATAAAGCAGTCGACCTGCGGCCAGGGTGTCCTTGCTGGTCTCTGCAGTCTTTCACCGTCGCAGCTAATGCCGTGCTCAACGAGATCTGAAGGATAATAGCATTGTTGTAACGTGAGCCCTCTTGTCGTGGTCTCTCTTATAGGTGACTGTGAACAAGCTCCCTCGTATGGCAGCCAGGCAGGTTGAGGGGGCGCGCGCGAAAGAGAGAGAGAGAGAGAGAGAGAGAGAGAGAGAGAGAGAGAGAGAGAGAGATCCGTAGTGCGATCATAGAGATCAGAAGCATTCAGGAAGGTGGCAGTACTGTACGGATACTGCATGAAAATCTGAAGGTTGACGGTGCATTTCCTCCAAAAGAAAAACAACCATTCAGACCTCTGCACTCAACAAGCTTGCCTCGTTTTACTTTCATCTCTCGAAACAACGTCTCCCGCTTTAACAGTCGACAAAACATAGGAGGGACGTAGCGACTCCGCGACGTTTCAGTCGACCATCCTTGACGCTCGGAACTCGCAATCAATTTATTTAACACCGTGGGCGACCGTAAAGTAACCGTGGGGTTTACCTGATTATGTTATGACTGCGATTTGATCAGAGCTTGCAAAGTGCTAAACAATTTTAGGCCAACTGTAACAAAAAATACGTATGTTATAGTTATAAAATAGTTATTAAAATCAAATTGCTACTCATGACAAGTCCCATTTTATTCGTTTCATAGTCTTTTGTCTTCCCTCTCCCGCTTGGCCACTTTCATTCTCTCTTCAATATCCTGTAATATCTTCTCCCATCTACGCCCCCTTCCAGCTGGAGAACCACATCAAATCTGCCGCTGCCTGGGTCATTTCAGAAGAGACGGGGGTGGGGGAGGGAGTAGAACACTGACCGCGGCTTCGTAGCAGTGGTGCGGCCCCGACCGCTAGTATCCTTGATGGATTGAAGGTCCACCTCGCATGGGACCCATCAGTATCCTGCTGGACCTCACCCAAAACGCTTCATTTATATTTGGTGGATTAACGCAAACAGTTTGGCATATCAGAAAAAGAATCGTTTCAAGGTTTAATTAAAGTCAATCAAGGTTTAATTAAAGATAACTTACACTTATATGACATTAACATTTTAAGAAATAGACTAATTTTTCAGTACTAAGATTACATTTTTGAGCATTGATTTTACTATATTTTTTGCTGTTTTTAATGAGGCAACGGATGACATCTATTATCTCGTTCAGTTGGGCTCAAAATAAAATAAAATAAAGAAAGGAAGACATGCTTTCGATGTACTCAGACCTATTGTGTGGAAATTATAATAATAAAAAACATTTAAATGAATTGTCAGACTTTTCAATCTATCAAAGGCTGAGACCATTGTGAACCATAGTGAACTTATTCGACTGGTACCAGCACATCGAAGCCACCTTGGATAGCACAGCGTTTTCCCGTCAACGCATAATCTGCCAGCTTCACAAGGTCAGGGCGCAGGCCAGATTCTCAGTCAGGCTATAGCCAGGCCGAAGAGAAAAACAGAAAAGCATTATACTTTTGTAGTATTTGTCCTCTGGCCTCTCCCGCCCACGCTGGAGATTTCCTACGAAAGCCTATACCTCATTTCGCAAAAAAAAAAAAAAAAAAATAGAACCAAGCCTCGCCAGTGAAGCCCAGTGTAAAGTGTAGCGAGGCAGCCAGGTTTATTGTATGGCGAGCAGATGCCCGTGCAGGCGTATGGTTTGATTTTATCTTCTCTTATCAAACCCTGTTCTCCAGGGTTCTTATGAGCAGTGGCTGGAAGCGGCAGGGGGACAACAATAAATTTAGGAATTATGACAGATGTTATTTTATACACAATATTTTTGTGACAGTTTGGACAGCAGTACCAGTAAGCAGTGTAATTCTGCGGTTACTGACTGTAAGACGCAGGTAATATTCTGTATTATTTAATTTTCGCCAAGGTCCACAAAGTAAATTTATCGGCAGATTAAATGTATTTTATTAACAAAATCTTTGTCAGTCGGACAAGCACAAATAAATCAATCCATTAATTGTGATTCTGCTGAATACCAAGATGATTTACCATTAAAGCTAACGTATTTTTGATATATGTGACAGCTGACAGTGAATATAACTAATCTGTCATGGTAACTATAAATACGTACCCTATTGCAAAAATCAGTCAGAGACAACTGCTCTGGCAAAACCGAAAACGTGCACAGGCCCATGTTCCGTTTGTTAAGTAGGCCTACTTGCAACACCATCGCTATAATTAATACGGTATCTTAATTGGTGTATTAGTTGTTTGACATTCAGTTAAGTCCTGTATTTCTTCACAAATCCAGTCGGCGAAGATCGAACACAAATGAATAAGAGAAGCTGCCCTTCCATTAAAGATACACTGTATAGTTTGAATATTGTCGGTTAATTAAAATGCAAAAATACAGATTTTTTAAAGAACTATTTTTAGCATGTGTTTTTTGCATTGTTAGCTACCATTCATCGCCTTTGTTCACAGTAAAATTGGATTGAAATTAAAATTAAAATTAGCTTTTGCCAACGCTTCCGTTAACAAAGAATCGATTGATTTTCTTCTGCATTATCTGCTATGGTAGTGCACATGAAAATATTAGCGCAAAACTTTTCTTTGGCGGGGCGAAATATTTAACAATTACATGCCAGCCTAATAGAGTTTGACACATGGAATTTCCTACGTATCCCTTAACCAGACTGGAAATTGGCCTTATTAGTAAAATGACGGAATCCAGCCTATAAATACGCTTGTCTCGCAGCGCTGGTTTAAGTTAAACATTAGCTGCGGAATAGAGAATGAAAAGACAAATGATCACTCTTACAAGTGCGCTCCCCGGGCCGCGTGATAAATCTGCCCGAGTCTGCGGAAGGGCTGATCCTTAAGAAAAATGAAGGCGACCAGCGCGCATTTCCAATATAAAACGGCAGTTTACAACGTATTTCGGACTCAGAACACGCACCGTGATGGCATAGTGGTTTAGGCTGTTCCGCGTGCGTTGTACTATTAAATCACGCTGAAAATAAGTTGACATTACGGTCAACTTCTCTACAATTTATCTCCTCTCTCCGAACAGCTGCGGACAGCAGGTGTGTGTGCGGGAAAGGATTAACCGACGAAACAGGAGCCCATTTTAGTCCTCTTTCTGGGGGGGGGGGGGGATCATTCAAGGAAATAAAGAAATCGTATGAATGTATATCGGTTCATGACTTAACGCAGTACAACACAGGGCGATTGTTTTATGTAGGATAATTGCGGAGCACAGGTATCTGTAAGTATGTCTGTGTTCAGTACAGTAAACAGGGTTTCCGGCTGCGTTTCTGTTGTTCCCCTTAACTGAGAATAAAGAAACGTAAGACTAATCTTTTGCGTTTTTGCTCCATTAACGTAATAACTTAGACTGGAAAATAATACATTGTACGTATTCCATTTCAGTAGGAGGTCGATTGCATGTCACCACATCGTTGCAGAATACCTTCAAAAATATGGCTTTGCTATTTTGAAAATATACATAATTTACACTACATTGAGCAAATATTAAAACGTAAAGGTAGCTATAGACACATTTGTCATTGACAGAGAATAGAACTCTAATATTTACAAAGAAGATCGGATGCCGTTAATTAAAAAATGCGACGTCGTAAGTGGCATTTCTCCATATTTTTGTTCGCGTTTCCATAGATACATCATGCTCGAGCTCCATCATCTTTTGTTCGGACCCAGCCAGAAAGGAATCTGGAGTGGGGGATAAGCGGTTCTCTGTCGCCCTCTGCCGGCAGTGTGTAAACATTTCCTTAGTATAAGAGAGTGGGACTGTCCCATACACACCGTGCAATCCATCTATTGCACCCGCTTAATTATTTTCTTAAGTGTTTTCGGGGATTTGGACTACGTGTACTACGTCACTAGGTACATCCCGTTTATCTAATGTATTAAGCAGATATTTCGTTAAATATTGTCGTTATTGTTGCTTATCTTTCGTTTTTACGGTGATTTTTTTAAAATTAAGACTCATCCTACAAAGGCATTTACGATCGAAATGTTTAATCTGTTTTATCGTTGTTTTTTCCGTGATCAGTGACTGCTTCAAAGCGTGATGTGGCCTATTATGGATGCCACACTAAGTTCCTGAAGCAGTATGAATATATATAACGCAATTAAATTTCACTACTAGAGCAATTGAACTGAATTATAATTACGTTACACTTGGTCATCGCTGCTGCTTATTATTATTGTTATTTCAGGCATGCATAGTCTTAGTCATTACATTTTTGCTGCCAAAATAAAATCGATGGAATAAATCTTGATAAGTAGTTATGCGATATATTAAAATTACGAATTACTCGGCAACGGACTTTTTATTGACCATTTTAAAATTTACTGAAACATTTGAGTCCTTTTCAAATATATCGACGTCTATACCGACGACACGCTTGCTTAAGTAGAAGCTGGGAGGTTAAAGGTCAAATTACTGGTGGTGTTAATTAGACAAGTTCTCTCTCTAAAAATAACTTTACGGTGAATAAGTATAGAATACTTCTTAGAGTACACGTTGCAATAAAGAGATGGAGTGTACGTATGCTGAACATAATAGAACAGACGTGTAGTAAGGAGCCAATCCGAAGCACCGAAGGGCACATAGGTGGGGTGACCGGACACAACACTCAGAGACACACACAGGGAGCACATGCAAAATATTAATAATAGAGACGATATGAAACATGAAAAAAAATCGTAAAATTGATTGGACAGGTCACGGGGCTTCCGTAAAAAATGTTTAAAAGCGTGACCGTATCTATGCTTGTAGAATCGCAGCAGAATCTTTGGGTCAGTGGATGTGCACTTCCTCTACTTCGAAATCTCAAGCGGATAAATGCGGAGTGCGCCCCACATGCCTATCCTCTGTGAGAACCTTTGCAAAAACGAAGGAAATTACCTTTAATGACAGAAAAGTACACAGGGACAGCACATGCGCACACACGCGCGCAAGCAGACACACACACACACACACACACACACACACACACACACACACACACACACACACACACACAAAAGGCATGTTAAACAAGCTTCACGTGCACAAACCAAAAGACGTACAACTGTCAAAACACGCACATTTGTGTATATGCAATTAGTCAAATAGATAAGAATACTGGTGATTAACATTTACATTATTTGAATAAATGTAAACAACCATATGGTTTACTTTTGCACGCGCTGCTCTCCTCCATTGAGTAGATTATTAATTATACCACTTGTCAATTAACAATAAAAACCTTTATATATTATGCACGGGATGATGGGCATGCTTTACTGTGCGCTTTAAAGACTTATCGCAACATAATTATTAACATGTTTTTCATCCAGATGTTTACTAGAGAATGAAACTTCATCCAAGAAAAATAAAAGCTAAGTAGAGGTAATTACCCCTTCCACATAGTAAAATTTGACCTCGGGGTGTTTATTTTTTTGAAATGTTCAGTTATTTACACAGTTATTTGCAAGGAGTGAAATTTTACTTCTCACCAGATACATAACTCATTTTTTATGTATTGCACAGTTTTACCAGAAGTGTTCCAGAGTAACAGACATTCATCCTTGTAAAGACACGTGCAAGAGTTTAACATAAGGCACGAATATTTAATTGTCTCAAGATGGACAGTTCAGATGGAGATTCAATTTTCCGAGAAGCTATTTATTACCGAAAATAATCCTGTTGGTAACTAAAGTTGCCAGATAGCGTTAAAGTGGAGGAGAACGTTCACGATAATGAAAGCCCACATCGGTACCACAAAGGTTCAGAAATAGCCTGAACGATTCCGCGTTTGCAGAGTCAGCCCTTTCTGCTTCCGGCAGCAGTCGTAGGATACAAGCAGCGAACACTAGTAATCTCAATCCCATCACTGCCCTTAAAGGTACCTGATTACTCTATACGATGCTTTAACTACAAGTTCAGTCAGGCTTAGCGGGGAGGCTGTTTTACAAAAATAAACGTAATTGAATTCAACTTGTAAAAATATACTCTTACTTAATGCACTCCTGTTTAGCAGAACTGCAGCGGCCACAACGAACCAGATGGGGGAAAAACCATCACATATAGCAGTCAGGGAAAAGTGTGTGTAGGTTTGACAAAGCTGCTGTATGGGACAGAGCCCACGCCTGAAAGAACGTGACAAAACAAACAGTCAAACATCACTATGGAGACCAGGCAGAGCAGACAAAGTGCTTTAGTTTATTGAGCAATGCTTATGGGGTGGAGTGGGTTAAACAATTATTACATCATACAATACGAGGCAGCCCTCACCCTCCACAGTTTATTCACAAAGACAGCTTGCAGACAATGGTTCATGAGTATTATTATCATGAATAGTAAATTATCATCATCAATAACTTTCAAAGCATATAACATACAGCATACAAGCCACATTTGAGGATATTTCCAGATCTTTAATGAAAACATTGAAGTCACATGAACCAATAAACTGTGGCAAATGTTATATAGATTTTTCAAAAAAAAAAAAAAAAAAGGCCAGAACTGTTTTTGTATGTCTGCAAAATTCTGAATATACTGAACGTTACTGAGCTTTGTGATCATTGCACTCAAAAAAAATATATAACGCAACATAACATAGTGAACCGCAAACAAGAGCTCAGGCTGTGGTTGTTTTTTTGGCAAAAGGGAAATGCGGATGGATGAAACCAACTCAAAATCACCGGGGGGAACAAGTCAGGTACTCTGACCATGCAGTTACTTTTTTTTTTTTCTTTCTTTTGTTTTTTCAAAGTACTTTAAAGCTGCGTGACACAATCTCCTTGTGAGTTTAACACTACACATTTGTCGAAGCTGGTTACTCTTGTTAGGGGCACCGACAACCATGTTGTAGACAAATTCGTTTGCAGTTCATAGTCCATCTGACTCTAGTTTAAACCACAAATCAAAATAACTAACTTTTTTCCATCAAAGTAACATCATATGACATTTGGAAGCGTCATAAATCCCTCATGCATTAAACAAAATAATAATAAAAAAGTCTGGATTAACGGCATTATAGTGGACGTGTTGAGATGTCACAGGATCCGATAAGAGGTGGTCATTCGGAGGAAGGGGGCTGCTACTTGAGTGTTCTGCACATTGATGGGGAAGCGCGAGCACAATGACATCACAGTCGGACTAGACATCACTCTACACTATCAATGTCACAACACACGCCTCTGTCTGAACAGAACTGAGGTCAGCGATGCAGACATTCAAAATCACATTGGAAAAGATGGCCATTTTTTCTTGTTTTTTTTGTTATTAAACTCCTGTAGTCTTATTTCACTATATATATTTGTACACCTACACAGAAAAAAAGTGGAGTAGCCTCAGAACTAATTTCAACCTCCGTTTTTTAGAAAATAACCTTTTCACCCTTGTTTTTTTTTTTAAAAAAATTAAAAATACAAAATTAAATAATTTGGAATAAAAAGGCACACCTCTCGCACAGTGAATACATTGAAAACAGCATAAAGCATGTTTAGGATTATTTTGCAAACTGTATTCTGGAGAAAGAACATGTAACTGTACCAGAATAGGTAATACTATAGGTTACTGGAACCAGACAAAATAAAAAAGTAATTTAGGCAACATGCTCTTTTTTGTTTTTACACGTCTAAAGTTTGTACATGTTTTAAACAATAACATCCTTCATATATCAGAATACGCTCATTCTGGGTGGTTTTTAAAAATACTTACAAAGATGTGACGACTAAAATGGAATGTAAAAATAGATCATTCATATATCCAAACAAAAAAAACTAAATGTGATTTTTGCATGGGTTCAAAAAACAACAATATTAAGTCAATAAAGAAGAGCAATTATTTAGCTTGTGATGTTTGTTATCTAAAATTTTACCACACAAGCTACAATTCACATAATTGGTGTCAGTATTGCATTTCCTTTGATAAGATCATGGTAACCATAGAGAATAAACACACAAGCATTTTGGTGAGTTTTGTCATGCTTAAAAACACTGTTTTTATTTGTTTGGAGTTAGTTTATATGTAATATCCTTGTATGTGACCAAGTTTTAATGACGTCACACAGCCTACTAGGAGAAACTGACAAGGTCAATATGGTTGGCAAGGTGGGTGAAATTTAAAACAAACTTTCATAACAGACCACTGCCTTCAACTACCTGCCAAACAGGAAAAACAGAAAATAAAAATCTGACCTATGTTGATGTGATACCATGGCAGCTAAACTGGAGTTTTCCTGGCAACAACATTCGAAACCAGACCGACAGAGGCGATAGAATCGGCAAAGGTTAATATTCTCTGGAACAGAGGAGAAAAACATCGAACAGAAGCAAAAACAAATAAAAAAATCAGGGGAGAAAGAAGAAAGAGACAGAGGGTGAAGGGTGACCGTGTGAGAGGCTGTGGTACTGTCAGATGCTGATACCGGTCTCCTTGGGAGACAGGAGGATGAGGATGAGTGTGGAGCGGTTGTCAAAAGGGGGCGCTACAGGCAGTGACAGGTGAAGCCGACATCAGCTCAGCGATGGGCACGATGCTCGCTGCGGGTTTGTGGAAGACTGCTCCGCTGCAGTGCTAAGCGGGAGCCGGCCGTCAGGCGGCCAGGCCTGCATTCCTGCTACTCCCTCTCTATGCCTGTTGGCCCTGCCCACAGCGGACACAGCCTATAAAATGCTAAAATTACTTCCATTAAAAAATAATAATAATAATTAAAAAAAACAAACAAACGAAAGAAAAAAAACCAACAAACATTTTCAAAGTCCAGTGGGAGGGATGTCCATCACATTTTCAGTCTCCTCTGGGAACAGAACACATTGCTGACCCCCCCCAGTTCCCAGTTTAATTTCTCACTAAAAAGAACAACGGAAACACTTTGACAAACATGTAACTTGAGAATGCTGGGAGAAATAACATATATTACAAAAGATGAACGGCCAAATTCCCACATACTAACAGCTTTGAAGGTACTTCCTTTTTACTTCTTTACCACCCTTCCAGTCCTATGGAACGAGTCGAAAAAAACAAAACGTAACATAAATGTAAACAAACGATGAACGCAGCTGCTGAGGGCGTCCCCCGAGGCTGAATGTGAGCGCGCCTGCCGTCCTACTCCTGGGGTCCCTCTCCGTCCCCTGGGGTTCCAACTTATCCCTTCCACCATATGAACCCCAGGCTACGACAGAATGGTGGTGATGAAATCGTAGAACCTCTTGGAGTACTGCTCAGGGTTCACCGTGGAGATCTCTGCTCCTGCCTGTGAGACAGGGGACAAGTTGATAAATGGATGACGTTGAGGTGAGGACAGAAGACCCCGAAGCAGGAGAGGATCCCACTCACCCCATGCTTCACGGTCTTGGCTGCATGGGCGGCCTTCTTCTTAGCATCATAATGTGTCAGGATGTCTATCACCGCCATGAAGTAGACCTCCTTTCTTGGCGAATCTTTGGCAGGAGGGAGGAATGGTAAAGTAAGATGAAATTCCATGAGAGGTCATCAACTGAACTTTGACGCCAAAATGCGCAAAATTGTAAACAGCAGGGCCATCAAGCTCCAAAGTTCTATGACGTCTAGGACTGCGATTGACGCGGCCTTCCCTCCCACTTACTGTCATGGCTCTTGATTGCATAAACGTCAATGGTTGGGTCAAACTCCCCAGGTCCCAATGGCTTAGTGCTGTCCAAGGTGTTGCTGGGACTGTCAGGGGGGGTGCCCACGGCTCCACCATCACTCTCCCCCTCGTCCTCGCCGTCGTTGTCCTCACTCTCTACCTCCTCCTGCTCGGCCCGCTCCACGTCATGGATCCCGACCAGCAGGCTATAGTCCATCAGCTTCATCTGAGCCAAGAACTGGTGCGAAATACAGGTTAGATATGGAGAAGTGGAAGTAACACCAACCAAAAAGGATTGGGGGTTCGGATCCCATCCCTGCTCTTTGCAGGTTCCCCCTGTCATGCAGGCTTCCTTCCACAGTTCAAAGACGAACAGCTAGGCTCACTGCTAATTTGTGTGATTTTGTGTGAGAACCTGCCCTGTGTTGGACTGGCATCCTATCCAGGATGCTCCCCCACCTTATGGCCCCGCGTCGAACAAGCAGTTGGAAGATGGATGGATGATTTCCCAATGATGCGATATGGAAAAATCCTGAAGATCCAGGACATGCAGGAGATCAGGTGGGCCTCGACTCCATGCTTACCTCAACGTCTTTCTTGAGCTTATCTAGGAACATCTTCTTGTTGTCCTCGTCAATGTAGATCTTTTGGCCGTCATTGATGAAGTCATTATCTTTGTACGTAGGGAGCTCCTTGGTCTGATGACATTGGGAAAGAGGCAGCCATAAGAAGGTTTATGTGGGTCGCTCTGGGAAGGACCTACTAGAGCAGGCATGCTGGGGACTAAAACTGTGAGCTAAAGTACAAGCCCCTCCCACTTCCTTTTTCCCCTAATCTCATTTGTTTTCCTGCATGAAAAACAAAAGTTTCCTTTTTTCAGAAGCCCTGCCCAACACATCATGCTAATGACAACAAGTGACCCAAGAGGGTGCTCTTGAGCTACCTAAGAGCAGCTACACCTGTACCTATACCTGTGCCTGATGATTACCACTTAAGGATGGACAACAATGGACCAACGATGCAACAAGGTCAATCCAAGTTTCAGTGAGCCTCAATGATATCCCTGCTTACCAGCTCTGTCATTCCACAGGAGGGCAGCACACACACGGTCATGCTGGCTCTAAGCTTCACAAATGCTGCCTAGACACCAGCTACCACAGAGTGCAATGCAAGGACAGCAAATACACAATGAAGGACCTGGGCCCAGCTATGCCTGGTCACAATGGCACTGGTCTGTTCTTGGGTTAAATGTAAATCACCACAGGAAAATGCAGCTAAAATCCCAACAACTCACTCATTCACTAAACCGTTACAGAAATACAACATACATAAAAAACAACAACTTACCTTTCAAAACTTATATTTCAACAGCAGAAACAGCCATAGCCAAACCACTGCTTAATCTGCCTAAAATTATATTATAGTGACGTACACTGCAGTAAGTCACAAAAACACACAAAAATTAATCAGAGGGGATGAACAGGACGGCCTGATCGCAAACACTAAACGAAGTGCGTATCGCCTGTGCCTTTCATTAGGACTGAACGTCCGCTACATTGTCTCCTCTCACTACAACTATTTTGTTGTTACGACGCCCCTCTGAACCGACATGGCGGTGCGTGTGTGTAAGAAAAGCGTCATCAGAGGAGCGTCCCGCTAACCCCGTCTATTCAGAGAACACCACACGCCACAGCTGGCAGCCTTTTCCTGCTCGGAACGTCAGACAACAGGCGTCAGGCTCAGCCAGTGATGCCTATTACAGCCACACACAAAAAAATAATAATAAATAAATAAATAAATAAATAACAATAAAACAGTCATCGCTTTTCCACGAGCTCTGGGACAGACAGCAGCAGGGAGACATCAGCCTGTCTAAAAAGCTTCATGTGAAAATGGAATTATGGATTATACTCACTTTAATCTACACAAACTACCCCCCTCCCCCACAAAAAAACAACCTAATTTTGGCATGGTATATATTTAAAATAGACTGGGAAAAGAATTGGGTAAATGACACCTGTAAGAATAAAGAAAAAACAAGGACTCTCCAAAATACCTGCAATTTGAAAGGGAAATGGGACATTCTTACTCTCCTAAACCAGAACACATAAATCACTCAACACAGAGGCCTTTTTAGCCCTCAAAGTCACACTAAAAAAGAAGTGAGAAATATTCCAGCAAAGGAGAACCAGACTTCATGGCGACTGTTAGATACACAACACAAAAGGGAAAAGAGTGACTGAGGAATTCATTGCTGCTTCTCTTACCTGCTTCTCTCTGACAACTGAAGGGTTAGTGCTCATGGGGCCTGATTTATGGAGAGCACCCAAAATACGACTATAAACTGCATACTGAAAAACATCATTCCTCCGGAGTCCATGCAATTAGTTACATGCCAATGACCTTGACAAGTGCTGCTGGCTCACCCTTCACGTCAAGTCTACTGAAAACGGCAGATGCAGTCTGCATCGTGGTGACTGAAAACAAGGTGAAATATTGTAACCATATCTAGACCCAAATGGCTGAGATGTGAGCGTTGGCCTCATACAGAAAAGCAGGTACATCTCCCCCGCCCCAAAAAAGGCTTAAGTTTCGCCTAAACCTGTACGTGACCCGAACAGGAGATCCGAGAAACACAGATTCAGAATTTGGGTCATCAGAAGAGAGCAAAGTGCACAAAGCAGGGAGAAAGACCTCCAGATTCGCACAGACGGAACAATTTCCGCAGGGGATGGGGGGATGTGGTAGTGGAGACCTTCCCAGCTCAAGATAGTGCTGACGTCAAGTTTAAGTTAGTCCGTCTCAAATGAGACCAAACACTGAAGGGAAATAAACACTGCAGCAATTTAAGCCAGATTTCAGGAGATGACATCTACTGCCGGGATCAGGAGCAACATGAGATGGGTGTCCACTGCAGCAAGAGAAGAGCCTTAAAAAAAGAAAGGAAAAAAAAAAAGAAAAAAAAAACATCTACTTGCGTCACATTCAGGGGCTTTGCAGCCTTTAAAAAAGTGCTTTGAAAAGGCCTGTTAAGGGGCAGCTCACAGCACGTTAGCTATCCTGCGTTATTTCCTGTCGCATTGCCCCAGGTAAACAAACCGCAGCTGGACAGCATGGTGTGAGCTGGCCTCCATCAACAACGTCACACAGGGCAGAGCATCCAGATCTCCGCTCTGTGTGACACTGGGATTAAGTCCAGATTACCAGCACTGGAAAAGTATACTTAAAAACTCCAGCAAATGTGTAACCTGTTTTTTTTTCCCTAGCTTACAATTAGTTGCAAATTTGTGAAGTATATATATAATTTCTCCAATAAAAAGAAGAATTTAATGTTAGCCGTAAGTCACTTGGGTATCTGAAGCACGCCGATTTTCATTTTTCATGTTGCACGGCATTCTGGGTATTCACTTTCATAGAGGCAGCCCCGATGAGACAGTCCATCATACCTCTACATGCCAACGCGCGGTCCGGCGGCAGGAAGGTAACAGGGGGCGGTCGGGCAGGCTAAGTGAACGGGGGCGCCAGCAAGCGCCCGCTCTCTTCGCGGTCTCTTACGTGTTTGATGGCGCAGTAAAAACGCGTGGCGATCCTGATCGTTTGCAGCTTTTGGCTCATGCGCGATTTGGCGGGCGCGGCCTCCTCGGGCGGGCGCGGCGGCTAAAGACATGGAAGGAGAGGCACATTTTTCAGGCGGCTTCAGGGGCGACAGCAGCACGTCACCGTCAGCTGGGGCCAGTGCTTCCCGGGATCTGAAAGAGCCACTCGTGCAGAAATGCAGCGCCGCGCAGGCAATGCGACAGCATCTCCCGGCGTCAGAAGACCTACTCGTCCTCCGGAGAGGCCGACCTTCGCAAAGATGCAGTATAACATTTACATTCAGTCGGAGCGACAGAAAAGAAAAAAATAGTACACAAAAAAATTTAAGGAAAATTTAAACCAATTTTGATTTCAAGGCAGAGCAGCGAACTGGAAAATTTCACCTTTATTCTGTATAATCAATGTTTAAAACACAATATACAAAATAAAGATGAAACCTCCTTCCCCATGCATAGAAATCAAAATCAGTTGTTTGAATAGATAATGAATAAATCAATAATGATGAGAAGATGTTGGAATGATGAGAAATATTTCTATATTCATATAGTATTAAAACATTTAACGATTACTTTTTCATAGCTTATTCTGCAGATATGTGAATGCCCTAGTGTCTGTACTAGAATGCCAGCTGCCTTAAATATACTATCAATTCCCAATCTCACTTCTGCTCTTTGAGGTGCCAATCATAGCAGCCAGTCGCTCATTTGCTGATCTCACTCCCAGAGAACTCTGGCCCTTCTTACTGCCTTCCACAGAAAATGCTCAGGATCTGCATACTTCAGCTTTCTGCAATAACCACTAGGCTGCAGCTAAAACTCTTGACAGGCGGAGTAGGAGTGTGGTAACTTCTGTGAGCATTCACAGGCGCACCTCCTGTGAGCATTCACAGGCGCACCTCCTGTGAGCATTCACAGGCGCACCTTTCCTGTTGCCTCCAGCGACAGCATTGCACTAGTCTGGCTGTGGAGCAGGTGACTGTGGGCTGATGTAAGAGATGAACATGTCCCAAACTCAACCGGCGGGCCCAATGCCAGGATGACACGACAGGAAACAAAAGCATACAAGTAAAATAAAATTAAATTAAAAAAAAAAATGGCTGCAGTAATTGAGTAGGTTCAATTACATCCACAGGAGGCTGCCGTTGAGCCTTTAAAAAATTACAAAGCAGGTAAATTATTGGGCCATACTGCCTCCCATAGAATTTACAGCCCCGATGTATGACAGTGGAACTGGCCAAAACAAACCCAGGTATGTATGAAGGCGCATGTCACGCACGGCAGATCCGTCCATCTCGGGTGCGGGTCCGTCTGCGGCTGCACACTGCGGCTCTGCTGCGTCGGCCGGCGTGCAAAACCCCTCGGCCTGCGCCGGGGCGAACAGATGGGCGCATGCGTTCGCACTCATACATACGGACGGACGAGAGAGGGACCCCTTGGGAGGCTGACTTTGCTTCGTGAGGGAGAGAAAGGGGCCGCATCGCCGCGGTAACGGCACACCTCACACTCACCAACCCGGAACTGGAGCGATGGCTCCAAGAACGACTGGCAACTAAATGAAGCCCATCCAACTCCACCTATGACGCGGTCGGTCCGATTATACGACTTCCTCAAGATGAAATGTTGAGCGAGTGCCAATTATCAATACATGTAAATTAACCCGACAGTGGTAAAGCTGGAATCTGAGACAGCCATATCTAACAGCGTCAAGGGAGTTGTTACGGTAACAAGGGTTTACCGAGCCCAGAGCCTGTAATGCGCTGGTGAAATCCCGCCATGTGGCCGTTACAGGAACGGCGTCGCATGTCCGCGGAGAAGCGGCGCCAGCTACAAACAGCACGGTGTGATGTAATCAGTGACGTCACGTCTCCCTGCCAACGCGCCACCACTCTGTCGCTCTTTCCTGAAAAACCATTGGCTGGCATCAAAGCATGAGTCCCGATAATTAAGAAATTAATCAAGTTCATGAAACAAACCATTTACTGTGCATCAAAAAAAAAACAAAAAAAAACATGGCACCAGTACACACACGTAATTCGGGTATCCTGACCGCTATATGCACACTACCAACAGTGTGATCTTTACACACTATATTCTTTCATGGCTTGTTCGGATATCCACTCTTCAAGTGGCAGAAGGCTCTTACCAGACAATGGCGACGATGGAGATGGGTCAGCGATACTGACGCTAATGCACACAGAGCAAGAACGTAGCTTCCAGAAGGAGGAGGAGGACAAGGCCCTGCAGCAGACACAAGAAATCGGCGTCCAGGTTGTGCGATGGCCTTGGTCCCTAAACTGCACCGTAAAAACTGAGCCATGGGCGATATTCGAGCTCACACTGCACCACAGAGGCTGTGGTCACTCGGGGGTCATGTGACGCGTTGAGAGCCTGTCTGAGCCTGTCCTCTGATCTCTAATTCGCCGCAGCAGGGGGTTGAGTATCCTGGGACGGGGAGGGTGAACCGGCCCCGGATTAAGCGGCGCCAGAATGGAGCCGGAGCGATCGGCTTGTGCTACACAACAGGATTAGCAGGTGGCCTTCTCACCTCCCACCGCCTGCTGCAACCCTGGCCTGCAGCCCCCAGGCTGCTCCGGTGGGACCAGAAGGCGCCCTGCTTTTAGCCTTGGGCCCTTTCGACGCATCTCACCCTGAACCACCGTTTCCCGACCTGGCCCTCGTGGACCCCCAGACACCCCACCTTTTTGGTCCCTCCCAGCTCCATGCCAAAGAGAGGAGTTGGGAGGGATCAAAAATGTGGCCTGAGGACCGGGTTGGGAAATGCTGTCCTAAAAGACCATTAGACTTGTGAAGGACACAATGCTGACGGAGCCAAGCTAACAGGAGAAGCGCCGCCGCCGACAAGGGCTACCGCAGATGCTGCTTTAACGGGTGAAGTGACACAGTCAACACAGTATTCTTCTATAATGGCCCCATGTTGGAATGGAAGTAACAAGGATCTAACATGGAGTTGGGGTCGGCTACACATCAAATCCACATCCAGCAGACAGCGCAGAATAAAGGGAGAGGTCACTGCTCTCACATGAACCGAGTAGCCGGCCCCCAGAATACCTTCTAATTTATTCTCATTTCCTTCTCTATTTTACACGTACGGGAGCTTCCGATTGAACAGCTGCTGTGAGGAAAATCCCATCACACTGTCCGATTGTCATTCAGACGGTGAAAACAATTAAGCGCTAGATCGATATACCGAGGCGTGAGGGAGACATTGGGAAAGAGTGAAGATTCTGAGAGCATTTTTAACACAGACACTCACACACAACCAGCGGCATCTCAGCCAATTTTAAACCTGCTGAAAAAAAAACACAGATGGTCCTTCCTCTTTACTCCATTTATAGAATCTGCTATAACTGCTGGACTACTTTTACTACCATGACCCCATAATATCCAGGGTCCCACGATCTGGAAGTGCTGCAGGTTCAGACTAGTCCTTCTCAATTTATAAATATAGCCAGAAAGGACAAGCAGCACTTGGCAAACATCCCACGGCGCTACCTGAAAGACATGCTCCCTGAAAAGCTGGACAAAAAAACCCCCAAGAAAACTGGGACAAGACGCTACTCTCATCATACCGGCGACCATATTCCCTGCCCGCCTTCTCCTCCCTGCTCCGAAAAGCTTGGGCTCCTCAGCAGGCCGATGAGCAAATATGAAGCGGCTCACACACAAAGTCACACGCAAGCATGAGGTGGGCAGAGAGACTAAGGCCTACTTCTAGAAACGAGGGGCAAGACGGGCTTCCCACACTCAGAAGCAAGAAGGGTCAAAACGTAACCAAAAAGGGGGGGGGGGAAAACCCATGGATGACGGCAAACAAAACATGAACCGACACAAAAACTGAAATGGACATGGCAGGAGAATATGATCTATCGTTCCTATTCCCCACCCATCTCATTGGTGACGACCAACGTGCAACAAACTTGAGCTCATTAACTGTAACACCCCTGCGAAATTTCGGTGCCCAACCCTGAACACACAAGTTTTCCCCACCAGATTTCAAAGAAAATAAGCACTGTGACCTAAAATCTTCACAGATTAAATGTCGACATGCTCTGTTACTAACTCACCAAGGGTACACTGGCTAAAACACCACGGAAACGTACGAGCAAATTCAAGCAGAATGGTTTACCTTCTCCTTGTCGCTTGCCTCCCTGGCCACTGTAGAGCCCTAAAACAGTGCATCAAAAGAGCACTTTGTCATTCAACTTATTCATACATGAAATGAACAAAACACTCCGCAAACAGAGAATATGAGATGTGGGAGGCAGCCTACCGGAAGGACAAACGGACACTCACCTTGAGGTCGTACTTCTTGTAGACGGACAGCCGGTGGCTGAAGACGTTGCGCGTGACTATCATGTACGTCTCGTCTCCATCGACCGTGAGACGGTACATGCCGAGGAACTGGGGAAGCAATGTGTTGCCATGGCACTCCACAATGAACTGCATCGGGGACACCGGAGGCGAGTATTAAGGTGAGGAAGCCTCAAAGTCCCACAAACCCCACCTCATTGTCTTGACTCCCCACACGCACCTGGTGATACTTCTTCAAGATGTTGTGCATTTCTGCGACGTCCTCGCTGGTGATGATTTTGATGACATACCTCTTGTCATAAGAGGTATGGAACCGTGCTCCACTGCGTCCCTGTGCATCGCTAGGAATGGGGGCGCTCCGAGTGAGAGAGTTCTGTTGGGGGAGGGATGTATAAAGTTGGGGGGGGGGGTTCATGCCATCAAAGTGGATTAAGACTTTGTCTTGGGCTTTCAACCATCAAGGGTTCTAATTTCAGATTTTGATAACTCGAAAACCTAGTCTAAGACGGATAGTTTGAAGCAGATTGACATCCTGGTTGATAATGGAAAAACTCATAAGAGTTCTGCTGAGAAACAAAACACTGACATACAAAACAGGTAAACTTCATCATGCCAAATTCAAACCCTCCACCCAAGCTCCATACTCAACAGAACTCTACCTTATATGAAACGGCAGATTCAACCATATTATTCCAAAGATCCATCCATCTTTTATCCACGATATGTGGTTCAGAGGCCTACAGCTAACTCAGACAGCATAGGGCTCAATGCTAGGATACGCTTCGCATGGTATACCAGAAAATCCATAACGTTGTTTACCGAAAATAATAGCCCAACTGTGAAATTAGTAGAGAGCATTCCCTGTAATTACAAAGCTGTTTTTTCAAAAGTACATTGTTATCAAAAAAAAAAAAATGCAAATAAATTAGCTAATCTAATCAACTTTGATTTGAAAGATTGAAAAAAAGAAAAAAAAACAAACATTTTCCACATGAGGGAGCATGGTATGAAAACTACTAATAAAGAAGGCTTTTGTCATGTTTATCGAACCGACAGTGTGGAGTGGTTTCTCCAACAGCGAGCTCCACCCTAACTTAGCAATTATTCTCCAGAATCAGACCTGCTCATGCTCAAGCCTAGACATGCTGATGAAAAACCTGGCCAGTTCTCAGGAGAGTCATGGGGACTCTACTGTCCAGAACAACTGGCTACAGGAAAGAGACACTGATCACCTTGCCTGCCTCTGAGCACTTTATCTTATGTCCGGAAGCCTTCAGCACCATCAGCACTGCGCAATCAGGCTCATCTGCTACCAGTGAGGCCATATCTGCCAACTCTATACAGCACCAAGGCACCCTGGGAAAGAAGCCAACATTTGCATGGCTGGAGACTGACGCTGACGTGAATTCATGAGGGCCACATCCTGCTTTGGCCGTGGGCTACAAATTCGATAAAACCCCTCGAAAGTAAAGTTTTCCACATCTCGTATAAATGTTTGCATTAAAATAAATGGTGTGATGTTTGAAATCCACTTCAAGGAGGTCACCGTAAGAATAGATTACTGGCCATGCCTGGGCTGCATACTGCTGCAGACTGGATCATGGTCATGATTCAGCGCTTTGTTCAAGCTCATATCAGGAGCCCAACTTGCTGAGTCGCCTTCGCAAACGTCGCTTCCGTGTCAAACAAAGCGAATCAAGGAAATGCTGACCCAGGGCGCTGGAACTCGCCAATAATTAAACATAGAAATTGCTCACAGTTGAAGCAGGAGCACGGATCTATTCGTGTTTTAAGATGAACGAATACACCGATGACGTATTGCGGCCATTAGCTGGTCAGCGGGACAAATAGAAACTGACACAAGAACCGCCAATGTCAAAACTCCCAGGGTGAAGGCAGCCACTATCTGTTGTGTGAATAGTGGGTTCACCATGAATAGATGACTGAGAGGAAGTGAGGGACAGAAAAAAACAAGAGTTACTGAACTTAGAGTTTCAGAAAAACAATAACAACAACCACGACGACAGGACTACTGGGACACTGTCACCCAGGATTATGGGGGTTCTGGGTGACTGAAGTAACTTGATGACATTTCGTGTGCATCTGCTAATTAGGAAACATCTCATCACTGAGCAGGAATGCCTGTGGTTTCTGACTGAGGGAACACAGGGTCCAGGGAGAGATCAGAGACGGCCACAAAGCGCGAGGCTGTGGATCCTCAGAGGAGGACGCGCTTCGTCAAAGACGGAGAGCGGGAGAAATGTCTGGGCGGATCTCTGGCCACGTGGGTCACCCTGATTAGCGCAGGAATCAAGCCCATAAACCGCAGCGGCCGTGTCCCCGGGAAGCCGACACACGCGGCTCCTCAACCTTTAATGCAGCTGTTGCCAAAGGTCTTATTTCTGATACAACAAACAACCCACAAAAAGCACAGTGACCCTTTTCTGTACTTATTTACATACACAGCACTGGGTAGGCTTGGAATCAAAATGGAATGATTCCCAGGGTGCTGGTGGAATGTACCAAAAGGATGCGTGGGGGGGGGGGGGCACTGATTATTAAAGATGGGGCAAGGTCAGGTATAGGCTCATTTTACCTGCAGTTTATTACTAATGGCACAAAAAGTGTATATTCATATATTCAGCCCCTTGGCCACAGATTTTATCATCCTAACCCTTCAATACCCCCCCCAAGGGTCACGTGGATTAGTCCGTAACCGTAGCCACGGCTGCACCTCGGTATGACGACCTGCTAGCCTCAGCGCTGACTCACATAATGCCTCCTGGTGGGATTTACAGGCAGACGGGCCGAGACCGACAGTAATACGGCGTCTCACCGGTAGGTCTACAGTCGCTGCATACTTAGGTTACGGCGCCTCGCCACTCAGGGGGGGTGAACACAAAAAAGCTGGGATGTTTCGCTAAAGGCCGGCAGCCTTTTACGTTCTGCTGCTGGAAGAGGCCATCGGCGGCGGGGGAGTCTGAGCAGGAGCCGCTTCACTTGATGTGCTGACTCAGAGTTTACACAGCGACGAGCACGTCAGATCCCCCCCCCCATGCATCACGAGAAACCTTTGAAACAAGTGAATAAAAACCCCATCTCACCTGCGAGAAGCCCGGCACTAAATCTTTTCATTGTTATTCTTCAAATTTCTGTGCTGGATTGTTGCTGATAAGCTCGCATACATTTTAAATGCTACAATGAACTATATATAGATCCAAAATGCATTGTTTCCATAAACAAATGTGCAGGATTCATAAAAAGCTTCCTCCGAGGCCTCTCAGGGATGTTTCAGCCTAAGTGGGGGCCGTCAAAATGTGTTGGTCCTCCACCATCCGCTACTGCCAAACACACTGAGTTTTTCTGCAGCTGAGATGTTCTTTATGTCCCTGCATCATCTCTCGAAGCCCCTAATTACATCAGCTAATCCTCCCCCGCTGCCGGCGCGATTCCCGACATCCACCGCCGTCAGCCCAGCCGCTTTCCTTTCCTGCCTCTTCTGAGATAAAAACAAAAATGAGCAAATGAATCACATTTCCAGAGCAGTTAGAGGCGGCTGCTCTGCCCTAGGGGCACCTTCCCGCGCGGGGCCCAAAGCTGCGCGCCCCAAGACTTGGAGCGTGCGGCGGCGTCCCGCTTGGGGGCCGGGGGGGCGACAGCAAGGCCACATCCCGGACTTCAAAGATCGCCCACGACGCGGGCGTAATCCGCAGGAAACAGCTGGTGAGGTCAGTGGGAGAGGCAGAAGGCCAGAAAGCGTAGAGAGTGCCTCACAAGAGGGGGAGCCAGGAATTAACCCTGCTCGAAGCTGGCTGTCACGTCTGAAGGACATCTCGCCACTATGAAGAGAGAAGGTATTGCGAGGAGATTCTCCGATGCAAAAAAAAACACAAAACATTTAAAAATCCTCCTTCTGACAGTGAGAGGAGAACATGGCACAATGACAGAAAATAATTAGCAAGGGGTAATATTACCTCTCCTCAAAAAAGCCAATAACACTAGGAATCAACAACAGAAAATATTTTTCAGCAAGTCTAAGAAGATTTATAAACCCAATGGCATATGCAGGTCAGCTGACCAGTGTTTACAAACTCTCATAATAAATGCATTTCCCGATTTGTTTTGACACATTGCTTTTTTCAGACGCTGAATTGAGTTGTGCATTTTAAGACCTGAATTCATGAATAACTGTCCGACTTTAACCACGGACTCGGGCACATAGCATATTCCCAACACTATGGCATCTGGTGAAAATGAGCTGCAGGAGAAACTGGTTTTGGGGGAAAAACCTCTTATCCACTTTGAATATTAGGTACATAGAGCGCTGGCTCGAAACAGGAATAAAATGAGTCAGAGTGGCCATTTCAAAGTCAATGTTTTTACTTTTGCTTTATTCAATACTGGCCTTAGCTGTACACACAACTCTGGTTGCGGCTGCGAGTACCGTGCAAAAGAAAAATAAATAAGGATTTATGTTTGGAAAAAGTACCCTAATGACTTTGCTACAGCATAGACTTACCTGAAAGTCTTGATCATCGATGGAGAACCTCTCTCTTAGGTTCCGGAAGACAAGAGGGCAGTATTCCTTAAATTTGAAATGACTTGGCATGTTTTCCCTGTAAAACATCCGAAACTGCGTCACAAACGTTTGACACGATACGCACCGACACGAGACCGCATGGGAAGGTTCACAGATACACGTTTCACATGGTGTCGTGCAAAGCATGCCGAGGTTTGGGCAGGTCGGGCTACTCACTTGTTGAAGAGGTGGTTGTCCACCTTGATCTTGGAGTAGGCTTTAAAGTCATCTGGCATAAGCATGATGGGAATCTGAATATGGCTCAGCTCGTTGATCTAAAGGAAAGAAGGGGCAGAGTTGGGGGGGGGGGGGTGGTCAGGTAGTGATGAAACACCAACGTCACCTTTCCGTCTCAATATGGGCCTGTCCTGCGTGAAAACATAACCACACAGTCAGCACACCAGCGCTCCAGAGCCCTAAATCTTAGCCAATCGCAGGCGACTGAACAGGTAGCCGCAATCACACGCAGTGCTCCACACCAGGGGGTGACGTGCGGGTCATGCTGTAACCGAGTCTCTCGAGATACGCATGTCGGCCCTCTGGCTGAGCCCTGCCCTGTCAGTCATGAGGTGACCCGCGCCATCGACTCCGGGATGCACCCCAAAGCTCCTAAGCTCAAGTTGATCGCATTCTTGGCCCATTACATGGTGCTTCACTGATATGGAAAGACCCATAGACTTGTGTCTAGTATGAACTCTGCAGAAAGAGATGTGATGCAATTTTTTTTTATCGTGTGGAAAATGAGAAATCAATCTGCGGGGCAGATTAAATAATGAATTGGAAACAAGCTGCAGGCTGTATAAAACTACCGCAGGCCAGTACTGTGAGACCTTTAAGTACAGTCGGCGTCTGTCCCAAATTTTATGGATAGTCCCATATCGTAAAATAGTATGCAGAGTCCTGTTTTTTTTTTTACCAGTACGGGAAATGATCTGTCCCATATTTTTAGACCTGGTGATCGATCCTCTCACTCGCTGTCCTCACTCGGACCCCGTCTCGGGGAGTCAGAGGGCAAATCACGAGGTCCAAAGACTGTGTTCCTTATTTCATCTGACTGAATAGGGAAAGCAGTGAATGAGCTAATGAAATCCCTCATCTTCAATTGCGAAAAATGGCTGACTGTTCAATACAATCACCATCATTGTTTTAGCAGTTGCATCTTGATTTTTAATGCATATTGACCGATATTGATATGTTAACTGATATATCATGCATCTCTAACTGCTATGCTTTTCAAGGTGCAGAATGACAGGGCATTACATCAACCCTGGAGCCCCCTGCTCTGGCATCCTTTGGTCTGATATTAAATAACAAAAACCAACAATGTAGAACATATCTGCAGGCAGCAGTAATGTACAATCCTGGCTTAAAAATCACGGGGGAAGAAAAGTTAAGAATTTAAGATATAAAAATGAACTTTTTTTCCCCAAATCCATTCATCGATTATCCAATACAGGGTGGTGGTGAGTCTGGATCCAAGAAGCACAGGAGGTGCGACAGGGGGTACCAGGGGTGGGGCAGCAGTCCATCGCTGAGCACGTACATACACTGTACAGCTATTAATTCATTCAACTGCATGTTTTTGGACTGGGGGAGGCATGAACAAAGGAAACCCTCAAACTGACACACACACACACACACACACACACACACTGAAGGTGGGACTGTCAGGCTACAGCACAGGCCAATGAGCTGCACAGTCGAACTCCGTTTGTAGAGCTTCCTGAGAATACGGACTTGTTTTTGAGCTGGTGATACTGGTGCCAGGGCTCCTTCAAAGGGCGATGTCATTAAACAGTCACATGACCAGCATCCATCGGCTCTTTGACAGTGGACACAATGCCAGTGTGACTGATGCATTGTGGGGCTCCCGGCAGCGACGTCCCCGCTGCACAAAGTGCTCCTTTAAAGGTATGTCCTCTAGCCACAGAGACAGCATCCCTCCCTGATACACGTCACCCCCCCCACTCACTTTGTGCATCACGTAAACAGCCATCAACGATTAATCTTCACTCCGCAGGTCTGCTCAGTGACCCAAGATAAACTAATTCTACATATTTATGCTTTTTGGAAAGTGATGCTCCAGGGATCGGGGGAGATTGTTTTGATAAAATCATCATGTCGGGTTGTTAAATGTCAAGCCGCAGGACACCATAGTGACGCTGTAGCATTTAGACCACGTTGCTTACACTGCAGGCAAAATGAAAGGGGATTTGGGGGAATTCATCAGACGTGACAGTGATGGGGTGACATGGCAGAGCTGTTTGTATTAAAGGGAAGCAAAAATGTATGAGAGCAGGGGCCACTAAGCGAAAGACATCAATCCATTGACCTTCTCAGCCTGACGCCTGTGAAGCAGCCCAAGAAACAGCCGCAAGTTCAGCTCACAGGTGGGGGACACTATCTCTGGGTGGGTCAGGTCTGAAAAGCACTTTGATCAACAGGCTTAGACTCGCACTGCTCCTAAGGGTGGTATTTCTGGGTCGCCCGTATCAGAAACACCTGACTCACGAATGTGGAAATGGAGGGGAAGACAAACACACAGGGAATACGATTTACTACCCTCACGCACACAGCGGGACGCAACATCCGTTCATTCAAGGATCTATCGTGGCCACGTGAGTCGAGCATGGCGTTTCTGAAGAGGGCGAGTAATTCCGTAAGTTGCTTTCTGCTTGAGTCCACGTCAGGTAAACTGCCCAGCAGTTCCACACAGAGAGACGCACGAGTATGTGAGTGTACCGTGTTCCTTCCTGGATTCGCTGCCAGATATCAGGCATGCAATGTTTCAGCAGGATAGCTTTCAGCTTCATTCTAAGCTCTGTGTCTTACAGGACAGATAAGGGTGAGTTATTGACATGTCTCTTTGAAACTACATTATTGGGAATGTTGCTAGAACTCAGGACCTTATTGGACAGCATCAAAGTCAAACTGTCTTGTCTGCAAATGATCAGAGCAGCAGGCCAACGGTGAAGAACTCAAGCGGCTCGATGCCCTTTGGCAGATAATTACAGTGCAGGCTAATTAAATTCCTGCTACATGCAACTCCAGAATTAAAGACGTCTTTCTCCCCACACGGAATTAATCGGAACAGGTCTTGTTCATGGATTTTCCAAGAAGTTTTTTACATGAAAAGAGAAGTTCCTGCATGCATCAGGTTTCATGCAATTTTTGGCAGCGTCGCTGAAGCTGATCTGTAAACCCTTTTTCCGAGAAGCAAACGCTGTATATCTGCTTACTTCGCTATTGGAAAACGGCTGCAGCTCCTCCATGGTGGCTTCAGCTTGACCTCTGACTGCCTTGAGGCACAGGCTGGGAGCGAGAGCCAGAATTCGCTTAGCCAGCCTTGAGGTCCTCATTCAGAAAAGGGGGATTTCTTCATCTACCGTCATCTGTGAAGCACTAGCTTAAAGCGCTGCTTCATGGTACATCTTGGAGGGGAGGGGGGGGGGGCATGCAAGAGCGCTGGAATGTACTATTTCAATCAAAGAATCCTGCTCCTCATTTGCCGTCCCTCATTTTCACAGCACGTACTCCCTACTCCCTGTGGACAGCCAAAACAAACTGAAAACGTTTGTGCTTTGACGAGGGCACGATCCTGCAGAACACGCTGCATGGGAGTGGTCTGGTGGAGGGCATGGTTGCTCTTACCGTAAACATCTAATCTGAACAGTGCGAGCGCTTACAGCCAGACGCTGCTCAGTGCATCTGTACATCACCCCCTCCCTCCGCTGTCTTTATTTGCCTCCCGTGTGCCGCTGACCCCAGAGCCCTTTGCCCTTGACTGGAGCCTCTTCCGCTAACTCCTCGCTGGAACTCCCCCCTCGATCGTGCGGCTCCTACCACCCCGACGGGCCTGCGGGTGCGCTGACACATTTACGTGTGGTTCTATTTTGGCGTGTCTTCCCGTGGCTTCCATCTGTCTCCGCTGCCATCGGGGGGGCCAGCCCTCACCCCCATGCCGGTGTTTGGCGGAAAGCGTCTTTCCACACAGCACCTGGGCTACAGGCCCCCCGACCCCATGAAGGGGCCGAAGACGAGAGGAGAGGAGAGGAGAGCGCTCATCGCATTTCTTGTACCCGAGTGCTACTGAATACTACCCTCTGCTACTGTGGTTCAGCAACACGGTGCATTACGAAGCCTGGAAGAGGACTGCTCCAACATACCAGCTAAGAAGAACTTTTCCCCTAGAAGCAGCTGCTAAACATAAAACGTAATGCAAACAGAAATGAGCAACTTCAATTTTGAGGACTGGTATTTCCTACTAATTCATAGACTTGTTGTCATGCATGACAGAGGAACATTCCAGCAGTTTATAATTTTTTTGCACATCAATATGAGAATCTTTGTAGTACAAGCAGCACACCTGAGGTACAAATTCCCCTAAGCAGCCTTAGGAAATGGAATTCAGCAACTAAAAAGCTCCCCTTTGGGGTCTGGCAAGTGGTACAGTCCGCTGTGATGACACAACAATGACTCATTCCAACAGGAAATCAGTGCAAAGGGCTAACTGTGGATGACCATCAGCTTTCCAGCAAGACCAGTATGGCATTTTACATACCAGCTTTTAAACCTATAAGTGCCTCAAGTGCCTCTGGTCATTCTGATCCAAATTACTCCAAACTGCAGTGACCTGGGAGTCATATCACTTCTAAAATGACTCTCCAACTTGAATCTTTCTTCTAAACAGAATTTAGTTGAATCAGGGAGAATATCTGCATGACCAAAGTGTTGATCCCTTCAAAACTCCCGATTCTGTTTTGTCACCCAATTACAATCCACCTGCCATCGTTACTAGTAAATACAATGTAACAAAAATAAACATTACACACAAATCAATACGCTTAGTCTACAACATTCTTTACCACAAAACACTCACATTTCCTTAATGCTCATGCTACCAGTTACTCATCAACAAAATCAAAGAGCACTACCCTGCCTTGATGTTCTAGCATACCACATCCCTTTGCTCAAACCTGGAATGATGTGGTTACTGTCCAGTGACAACCTATCCCTCCAAATTGAAGCTTATGACAGCATCTTTTGGTCAGAAGTTAAGATTCCTGAGATGAAGTTACATGCTGAGGTTCACTGCAAATCTCATATGCCGGTTTAACAGTGCAAACTGTGATTGAACCCTTTTATGTGTGGTTCTCTCCATTCACTGATAAAATACCCCATTAAGGGCTAACACTAATTAGCAACTTCATAATTAATGCAGCAAAAAGGAAAAACTCTAAATACAAAACCTTGTGCCATATTCTGCACTCTGTTACTCTGCAAGAACTATCAAAACTGAAAGCAAAAAACAACTAGGACAAACTGTTAATATGAAGTTTATTGGTCCAAAAATAATCCCACAGTGAAATAAATCTAAATAAAGACGTTTATTTACAGTTCTTTAAAGCTGTCTTGCTTTGACCTTGCGCATATTATACATGTACTTTCATCTAAAGCATCATCTATTCGTTCAAAGAAACTCGAGACAAAAGTGCCTATCCATTAGTTTTACAGAAACTACTGGAGCATTTGATTGACATTTAAGCTGTGATACTTAAAAATAGCTCATTAAATATGCAGGATCTGTACATACAGGTCAGCTTCAGAGAAAACTGCTAACTCATTTTAAGTTAACACTTTCCAGGAAACACTGCATCAAACCAAAAGGGGCATTTGATAGTTTACTACCAAAACACCCTGACATTTGGGTCTCTCACAACTTTTGTTCGCGAATGTTGACTAGACCAAATATTCTACTTTGCTTGGTTGGACTTTATCCTATGCCGGAAACGTTGAAATCAGGCATCAAAACTGACTTAATGAACTCTGAATAACAACAAACAACAATTTTTTTTTTTGTATAGCACATTATCACATTACATCGTCTCAAAGCGCTTTACAGCATCCCCACCCAAAGTCCCCAGTGAGTAAGCCATAGGCGACAGTGACAAGGAAAAACTCCCTAGCAGGTAAAAACCTTGGGAGGGACCAGACTCAAAGGGGGAGCCCATCCTCCAGGGGCCGGCAGGGGGAGAGCCAAATGCAAAAAAATTTGAGACACAAACGGGGAGCATGTATTATGCAGACTAACGTAAGAACAGGCAGAAATTGACATTAAAACGAGAGACCAATTTTAAAGGTGCCTGTGTGAAAGTGTGACTGAATGGAAGAGGATACAGGATGCCAACTGCCGAACCCTGGCATCGTGCAGAATGGAAAAACGAGTCCTCCGGCACACACACGGAAATACCATGTCAAGGACGGGGGTGCCAATGCACTACAGTACGTAAAAATTAAGTGGAAGAAAATGCCCAAAAGCACAGTGTCCTCTGCGCCCTCTGACTAACCGACAGAGAATCAAAAACAAGATTTGCAGAAAAGGCATTTTAAGAAATGCATCCAATTCAAAAAGGATATGCTCTTACTGCTTGTCACTGTTGATCAAACTGGCTCCCTAGGTTGTATTTTAACAAAACACAAAGCCTGGTCTAGTCTCCGGTTTCAGGGCCCGTTGTGATTCATTCGGAATTTCAACTCCCATCATGCGTGTGCCAATCGCCACGTTCGCTATGTCAGATTTACCAATGCAACCCCCCATCAGGCACGCAGAGGCTCATGGGAAATCCACGGGCCTACACCCTACAGGCTCGTCCCGCTGGTAACGGCGGTGAGGTCACAGGCCTTGCGGTCCGAGTCTGAAATTACAGTTGGAGGATGAAGACACGCAACACTGCGACGACACATGCAGTGACAACCACGCTCACTGCACCGACAACCTCACGACCTGGATCCCGATCAACCATCCATCCAGGCATCTTCAGTAACACTTACCCAGTACAGGGTTACAGTGAGCCTGCAGCACGCCGCAGAACGCACTGGGGTGCCAGTCAAGTAATGCATTATACGGGGTGGGGGGGCGACGACGACTGATGATGCACCTTAAAAAAGTTCCAGGGGGTGTGATGGGGTTAACACCTCCCCTGTGACTCGGAGCAGCACTGCGGCCCAAAATGGCACCCCGCCACCCGCAGTGCTCTGCCGAGTCTAAGGGAGCTGGTGGGACCACCTGGCCCCAAGGACACGGCACTGACGCCCGGTCCCTATTCCCTCAGGATACACCGGATGGCACCACGCAGACCAAAGTGCACCACACACACACACACACACACACACACACACACACACACACGAGACCGATACAAAACAGGGAGCGTGCACTGCTAGCCAACATTGACACGGTGCAGCTCACAAGCTCACCCAGCGCCCGCTGGCACACTCCACCGCGTCCTTACTGAGCCGCCTTGCGGCAGGGGGAGGGGCAGGGGGGTGCATTCAAATCAGGTTATCGTGTTATACTATGGATCGCTTCCCAGCCTGTGCGAACCCGTTTTTACGATGGAAACAATCGCACGACTGTCAGACGACTTCATTAAAAATAATACGACAATGGAAAAAGCTGTAATTTAAAGACAAAGAAAAGCTGCAGCTTAAGGATGCCCAGGTCCCGTTGGGGCGGCGGTAGCGGCTCCACAAAAGCCCCCCCCCCGTCCTGACCGAGGGGGTGAGAGACACAGACACCGAGGGGGTGAGGGGCCTGTGCATGTTCAGAACAGCAAGCGCATGTAGAAACGCCTAAGAAGATTTCTTACACCTCTCCCTTTCTGTCTCTCTCTTTGAGCCGTTTTCGGGGCATTTTTTTTTTTTTAGCAGTTCAGTGAAGTGTTCCTCAGAGTGCTGATGTTTCCCACCGGCTGGCGGGGATGGGGGGGGGGGGGGGAGAGAGGGGTGTACAGGCATCATTCCAGCCCTTCAGGGCGATTTCTGGTGAATCCCGGCCTTAGGGGAAGCCTGTCGCACAGAAAACATGCGTTTACGGCATTGAGAGCACCGACCAATCACCATCCTGAAGGGATGACCTCCGAAATCAAAGTTCTGTATTTGTCATGTGCAATATTAGCGGATTCACTCATGCCCTGTAATGCGTATGGCAAGGCTTACATAAATATTACCCACACAGGACATACAAAGAAATATGACAATATAGAAAGGCTGATATATGCCTCAACGAATATACAGTTATTGTACACTAAGGGACAAAAAAAAGTTAAGGACTCAAAGTGGTGGAAATTAAATGAATCTGCATGTGGCGAAAGGTCATGTGACTGCATCACAACGGTCATAATATCAGAACAAACAGACAACAGGGTTGGCAGTATGGACACACTGCTGGTCGCATGTCAGAGCCACTCGTCATCAGATCACGCCTCCTGGTTATGGCTCCACTCCGAACGCAGCCGTGTCTGCGCCGGCGGTAACGGCCGACTACACAAGGGACGGTGAGCCCGTAGTCTGGCTGATGTCAAGACGCGGTGTGGGATGACACGGGATGCGGTAGCAAGTACAATACCCGTGTCTGGATGGCAGGCGCAGGCGTCATGGGGTTCTGTAACTTATGCGACACGGTCTGCTGATCCTGCCTTGGCGTGGTCCGTCTTGGGCGACTGGAACCTTCAGGATGTGTGTGGGTGCCCACTGGCCCCAACACTGGGGGACTGTGACATCTGCATGCCCCACATACCGGGCATCAGCGCGATACGAGCACCCAGCCACATGCAAACCCACAATGCGACCCCTATCAAACTCCATCGAGTGCTGGTAGTGCGGCCTAATGAGTCTACGAGGCGTCCCATGTGCCTGGTGACTAGACGTGCCACCTCCTGCACACCGAATCATTTACATACCCATCAATGGTCTGCACATGGACCAAGTAACATCCAAATCATTACCATTACCAATACCAATACCATTACTTCTGGGTGCTTATCTTTTTTTTTTGTCACCTAGTGTCTATATATCAAGCTGCAAGTGTAAAATGTCCTTCCTCAGAGTCAATTTCTCATGAGTTTGGAAGCCAACCAGGATCAATGGAGCAGAAATACGCAAAGAAGCACTGCCACTGTTTTATCTCTTCTGTCTCCTATGTTACTTTCACAGGCAATTATTTCCACGTGTGTTACACCATGAGTCAGAAGGAGCACTACTGTGTGTGTGTGTGTGTGTGTGCGAGCGGGTTTACATATCCTTATGGGGACACAATGTCCCCATAACGTGATAAACATCCATTTTTTTCCCATACGGGGACCGGTTTCCTGTTTTTTTCCGATTGAAATGAATGAGCGGTCCCCATAAGGATATGTTTACCCTACATGTAGAGAGCATAAGAGCATGTGGGGCAGCAGGAGAGACTTAGCACTGCAGGGACTGAAGAGAGTCGGGTTTTGACCTGGAAGAGCTGCTGTAAACTGATGCCTACAGGCTACAGACCTCATCTCGCACACCTGCTGAATCCGTCTCTCATCACTTTCACCTTGTTCTCCAGCCAGCCACCCCATCGCCCCCCCCGGACCTGTCCAGCCTTCCGTTTTTACCTCCCCTTCCCCCGACTCCCGGCTGGGCTTGACTTGGGCCTCTGCCTCCGGCACGCAGAATGAGCTCAGTGCCATTCCCTCGTCCCAGAAGATTCGAACACTGGGCTCGCTGCCAGGTTTGCTTTGGTTAGTGTATAACGCACCAAACATTCCTTCCCCCCCAGCAACCATCTCTGAGTGTGTCACCCATCTCATTGGGTGCTATATGTCATCACTGTGACGACAAGATTGAAGTTTACATTGTAAATAGAGCAGAGCAAGGGCACTTTCCGGACAGGAAGTGCATCTCGGTGACTCAGCATGTCCTCGGTCCCCAGGAAGGTGCATTCATGGTCTGTTTAGGCTTGAAATTTCTCTGGTCCAGAATGGAAATTGCAGATCTGTCACATGTTTTGGTCATACTGCACACAGTCAGATTTTCGATCTATTATTTTCAAAACCCTAGCAAAGGTGAACGGTATGACCTTAGAACCATGTGCTGAGGCTTCCATTTTTGGAACTCCTGCTCATGCTAATGAATTTACTCAAAAACAATTAAAAGTGATCGCATTTGCAACACCCGTAGGGGGATATTGGTGGACTGGAAATTGGCAAACCCAACAAAGTTAGCTCAATGGTTTCAAGAACTAATGCAATTTCTCAAAAACAGTCAAAGGCTTAAACACATTCTGCTCAGTCTGGCAACCAATGCTGTCATACCATGTA
>JAABNY020000082.1:14095276-14105570 GCA_015164015.2 Brevimyrus niger
AATTACTTCTCGCGGGCCGGTCAAGGATATCTAGAGGGCCGGATATGGCCCGGGGGCCGTAAAATGCCCGGGTCTGCGTTAGACTGCAGTCTAAAGCACCCAAAAGGCAGAGCACTATGCTGTCAACGTGGTCCCACCAGCACTGCGTCATCGCCCGTGTCACACACCATCTCGTCCCCCCTTGTCGTGTGTGTCCCTGAATGACACATACGTGTCCTTGAATATGCTGGATGACTTGTGCAAACATGTTGCCATTTGTCAGAACTAGTTAGAAAAACAAGAAAAACTGACAGAACTGTAACTCTTTTCAAACACGTTGTATTTTTACCTTTAATCGAGACTGTCGCGATAACAGATAGCATGTATAGGTTTCTGAAATGATTAATCGACCAGATAAATAAAACATATACAAAATTGACAGATGTAATACGGCGATATAATTACACATTACACGTAGAAATAACCGCCAGAGATGCCAAACAAACCTTGGACTAGCATCTAATTACCTCAGCATCCGAAAAAGCAAGATGCCCCCCCCCTCGTATCGCGACATGACGTCGTACATTCAATTCACCGAGTACGCGCGTAATGTCAAATAACAGGCGGTGTCGCAACAATCCAGCGCTTTCCTTCAAAGTGTCAACTCGATTTGGGTTTGACTGCACCATGGGGCCGGCGTCCGACGCTCCTGGCCGGCTCCACATAACCCCCCTGAAGCCGCTTTACTCACCGAGTGGTTGACTCCCCACATAAGGACGCTGAGCAGCGGGTCGCTGGCGCGGAAGAGCTTCACTTTCTGGGCCACGAAGTGTTTCTTCTTCGTCTTGGTTTTGCTGGCGATAGATGCGGCGATGCTGCTGGCCGAGGCCATGTTTAGTAAAGCTGACTAGCTAGGTTAACTAGCTAGCTAAGTCGGTTTGGTCGAATTGTGGGCGGCGGGGAGTGAAGGGAGGGGGGACAGCTCGCGCTGCTGTTGCTAAATCGCCGCGCGCTTCTCCAGCTCAGAAGCCTCCCCCCAAAAAAGGGATAAAGCGAAATAACCTGGTTATCTGTGCTTGTCCTTCCGTCGCCACCTAAGCCCCCGTCCCCCTCGGCATGCCGTGCAGATATCGGGTTAGCCGTGCATGAAGCGCCGGATCGATATGCCCGCTCCTTCTCTTTTCGGCAGTCCCCTGCTAGCTGGCTAACGAGCAGCCGCCAGCGCTAGCACGCCCGGCTCCACAGACAGCAGTCACCCCTCTCCCTTCAACGCCAGGAGCTCAGCTGCAATTAAGCTAGCGATCCATCGGCTCTGCTGGGCCCATCTTTGAGACGAAAAGCACGCCCAAATACTAAAATCTGGCCACGCTGAGATACAAAAGCGCTAAAGCTGAAGGATCTAGCTCATCAGTAGGGCTTCCAAACCAGCCCGAATCCGAGCAGAACAGCCCACTGCGCAGAAACAGCACTGGTACGTGCAACGCGACGCCTCTCCTTCTTTTTGCAGGTCCCCAGTGATGACAACGGAGAAAAGCGGCTTGATTACTCCATGCGACAGAAATATCAGGCTGCAACCGCCCAAAAGTGTATTCTGAACGAGTGAAAATCTGCAGCTATCCTCCACTGCTTCCGGCCGGGTGCTATTCTGCTGACTGACAGCTTAAGGAAGGAGGAGACCAGTGCTCCGACATGCTGACAGATTATGTCTATGTTTCTCATTACACGTCGTCACAGCGATGCCTCTGCTCGGGAGGGCGCAATGCCATACGTGCAAATTACCGTCATGTGCTAGTTTTCTTCAAGGCATGCACTTGAATTGACACGTTATACAATTTTTAGGTATATTACATTATAAACCACGACGCAGACCAGCATAAGCGGCTACAAAGTGAATGGATCCAATATTATAATATTTAAAATTACTTTGAACTGGCGCAGCTCACTTGCATGTATAGTATACCTGAAATGGCAATATATCCATGAACGCATTCTACCATCAGTGAATTCACTTAGTGAATTTTAGAGCAAAATAGTTCCCATAATTTTACAGTCGTTTAAACGCAACACGAACATATTTAAAGACGAATGCAATCGTTTTCCGTGCAGATCGTCGACGACTCAAAATAACAAGCTGGTTACCAAAACAGCCTTAAGTTATGAAATTTCTAAACTATACCAGATTTATTTGCAGTTTGTCACTCCAGTTAGATATATTTTACATATTCCATGCGTTTAAATATAAAATGTAAGTGTGCTCTCTAGTTCCTGTGTCCAACAAGAGAAAACATTCATGCCAAAAATGTCTTTCTTATTATTTTTTCATCTCTACCTCTTTATATAATGTTGTACTTTTTCGGTGTGTGGGTGTACATGTGTTAGGTTTGATTGCAGTAATTATACACATGTAATGTATAGCTTTCACCGTGGAATAGTCAAGATCTAGTTAACCACTGCCGCTAAGTCAAGACGCTGAGGAAGCTGACTATCACTGTATAACTATTACTGCTGACTAATCTGATCAACCGTCTTTTTAGGCATTTGAAAAGAAATCTACATAAGTCTAGCACCAAAAATGCTGAGTTTTGTTGGAATAATGTTTTGAACTCAGTCTTTCTTAATTGCACCCTCTTGGTTGGGAAAACTACTATCTACAGCTGCAGATCACATTGTATGACTCATTTGCCGGACATGACAGGATCCTCCAAGCCAAATTAAGGCCCTCTTAAAGTTACAGTATGGAGAGGAAATTCAACACATTGCATGCAGGATCTGGAAGGGATACAGAGAGGAGGAAGTCCAGGCATGCTTATGTAATATGCTATCATTTAAATCCTTACTGGTTTCACCACACATGCCAGTAGGGCTACAGAGCTGCAATCAAGCCTGGAAACCAAATACTGTGACAGTTGTAATTGGTCTTTGATAGAACATGTGAGGTGTTTTAGGGGTTTTGCTGAACAAAAGATCTTGTATTGGGACAAGAGACGCTCAGAGTTGGACTGTCAGTATCTACAAAGCCTGCGAGGCCTGCAGGTTTGTTGTGCCCCAGCAGGTAAATGGCCACCTAGGAGTCATCTGCAAATGTTTACCCCCACCAAGCCAAACAGTAACTTTATTAGGCCTAATGAATTAGAATGTAATGGACCGCCTAGGTCATCCCTACTTTACGTGAAACTTTGAAAAGACACATGATTACAGCTGTGCCTGGCTTAGAATTTCTTGTGCTGCGTTTCTGATATGATCGAGCGCCGCTGGAGTTGTGAGACAAGTTTGCCTGCCAACCAGTTGGTTTCTTCTTACATATTGCTTGACTCAGTGTATGCTGGACCACTAGTGATTAGTGAGGGGATATCTACACTATTCAGTATTATTGCAAAATGTCAGCCAATTGCAATCCATATCAGACTGCATTTAATATCTACTGTCATTATTGGTTTTATCTCTATTCTTTATTTTCAAAATATTCCATCCCCGATGCCTTTTCCTAACGCAAAAGGTTTAAAACCTTGTTCTCTTGCCAGACAGACTGTTGCTCCGTTCTTAAGTATTGCCCTGCTTATGATCTTGTGGGCTGTTTGTTGCCTCCACTATTTGAGGGGAATTGCTGAAGCTGAACTAATTGCTGATGCTTTGGCTGACCGGGGCGTAAACCTCACAAGTGAAAGCTGTTTGCTTTTAAACATCATCGGCCAGATGGAAAAGCTTTTCATGAAAGGATTCATGCTCTGGCCCCATGTCCCAACCTATACATGCCGTGTGGAAACTAAAGCCTTTCTCCAAAAAAAGAAATGGGAAGTTAAACTTCTGCAATGGAGAGTCGGAGCTGTGCTGCTTGATGTTTCCAGCTTCACCCCTGTTCCTGGCCTTTTTGACCTTTTAAAGTAAGAATGTCTTGTGCCAGCAAAACTGAGTCATCACTGGAAAACAGAACCTGAGCCGAACCTTGTAATTTAACACAGTTGGGTCCTTCAATCAGGAACTTTGTTAGCATGCAGTGATATGGATGGACATAAATCTTGCAAAGAAACTAAATAATCACACGAATAATAAAGTTAGTATTAAACATCCTAAGACCCACCTTGTATAGGCTGCTGTCCAAGCTGTCTAATATAAATCTCCAATAGCCTGTTGTAATTTTTCCTGGTGGATGCATTTTAAATTTACTTTACCCAACCCTGGTAAACCTTACCACCAATAGATGTCAGACTATAGTTCAGTTATATTTCCTCTCAAGTACAATTTCTAGCCATGATATAACAGAATGACATTTACTGTGTACTAGTTCAGAAAGCAGCAGATTTACACAAGATAGTATGTTTGTCTTATAATTATCTTTCAATCACTAAAAATAATATTTTCCCCTGTTTTTGTCCTTATGACTGCCTTTTTGTGGAAAAATGAATGTTACACGATTATTATTTTAAATTGAACCCAACTGTGACATGTTGTCACCTATAGTATGGATAAACAGTGGTTTAACTGCATGGGATAAATTTCCATTGCTTCACTGTTACTTTTTTTCTGACTGGACCGGTATGTTCCTGATTATAAGCAAAGCTGAGCTATGCAAAACATATCCTAGTGTTATCAGTTTGCAAATATACCACATGCCGTGTCGCACCCATAAGCAGATGCAAAACAGCTATGCAAATGCAGTTCAAAACTCTGTTCTGTGTATTGTGACTGATGACCCCGAGTAGGTGCCTGCATGGAGCTTTCATCTGAACGTGGCCGTCGCTGCAGTTATGAGGAGGAGAAGCGAAGAAGGTATATGCAAAACATCATTCATAAATCTGTACATACTTTTAAAGGCACATCTTATGTCATATGTATGTATTAGATTTATCTATCACATGTAGGCCTATTTAGGCACCAGCTGTATCATTAGCGTTAGAGGATTAACTATATCCTGTCATCGTGTCGTCAACTGACTTGGTCTTGTCTTTTACCTTTGAGAGATCCTTAAAACAAAGTCTGAGGTCTTCCATTAACCGGCACATCAAGCCTTAAGCGTGCAGTGAAGACAACAGCCATTGCAGACTCATGAACGCCGCAGACTCGCAGTCTGGGAATAGCCCACTGAATATGCGATAACAGCCATGTGGCAAGTTGTAAATATGACATGGGGAAGAGGCTCATATGGGAAAGGCTCATATGCAGAAGCAAAAGGGACCATAATATCACTGAGTAAACAATAAACCTGTACACAGCTTCCCAGTAGAAAATAAAATCAAGGTCCAGGGCAAGGGCAAACAAGGTAACTTGGTTAAAATGCATTGGTATTTAAGAGTCAAGAGGTGACTTGTACAAAGATCTATTTGCATAGGCAAATCTTCAGGAGATATAGCATGACCTTGGCATGGAACCCCTAACTAGTGCCTTGATAATTTCCAGATAGGCCGGATATAGTGCCCTGTAGTTGGTCAGGACTGACATCATCTAAAACTGCTGCCATGCAGCCAAAGTGTCCATGTCTGATTGAGTCATGTCTGATCGTATTTACGTCCAAGGTCCATAGTAAATAACATGCATTTATTGAAAGATGCCTGAAAGCAGACATAGTAGGACATTAGTGAGTGTATTGCTTAGTGCAACAAGTCCAGGAGACTGGGAAACACTGCCAATCCTTTAATAACCCGCTGTCCGTATCTAACGTATAATGCAGTATGCATGCAGTAATGTACATGTGATGGACAGCTATAATACTGAGATGCACCCAAATTGACTTGTATCTGGTGGTGCAGGTTCCAAATGCACATCAAGTCCACTTAACCATGTATCAGTTTCTGTATGAGATAATATACCCACATTTTTACCCCTAGAGGGCCCTATATATTAAGGTAAGGTCTCTTCTCTGTTTTATTTCTAGAGAGCCCTATATCTTTAGGGTATAATGCTCATTCTTCTTATGTCTCCAAGTCTTTAAACTAAAATGTACAGTGTTATGCATTCCAGAAAATATGTTAGCTAATATGCTAATGGGTCAAGAATAGGTTAATGCGTTATGGTTTTATTGTAGGTCTTTACTATGATTATTTGTGACCGAAAATACGTGGTGAAGTGTCTGCTAAGCACAGAGGACTGGTATGTGAGAATGTGTCTTGTTAGTGGCTCAGTCGGTTGTACGTGAGCAGGCTTGTACACGTCTTGCTTTAGGATTGGTCTCTGGAAACCCTTTTCCCTATATTCCTTCTGCCTCTGGTTGCATATTTCTTCTATGTTGTATGGTTTTTCTCTGCCCGATTAGGTTTCCTCCTGCAGTCCAAAGACATGCACTTTGGTGAAGTTATGTCTCAGAATTGCCCATAGCACAACTGTGTATGTCATGTGAACTAGCATCCCATCTAGAATATTCCTTTGCCTCCTGTCCCATCCCCACTCAACTCCGTACTGGGTATGTGGCTGGAAGGGGGGGAAATGGATGGATATCACTCAGCTGAGAGGTGTGTTGACCAATCCTGGATTTCATACAATCCTAGAGGTCTTAATACAGAGCCCTTCTCACTAGGGTGACCCCCTACTCCATGTCAGGACAGGGTTGGTAAACTACCATTTCAATTAAAAAGACCCAGATTTCACTTAAGCACTGTGTTCTTGCTGTCTGCTGATTGGTCAGTCTCATACAATCATGCATGTGTCATTAATGTTAATGTGACACAACTAATGTGTTAATGTGAGTCTTTCAGTCAAGGAAACAAACCAGTCACAGCACAATAAGAATTGAAATAATTAGTACAAGAGCCTTACAGTTTTAAAGTAGTTTGTAAAACCTACTTCTCACAGGTCCACTCCACTGTCAGCATGACTACCTTTCATGGTTAGAAGCGTTCATTGCCAAACATTTCTCACTGCACTGGCAATCCACAGATGCACCACTAGATGACAGTAGTAACTGGAAAAATCGGAAATAGGGTCCCACAATATGCAGCTCTGTTTACCCAGCTAGGCTTTATTCCTTCGTGCTTCATTTGACGTTGGTTTATTTAACAAACAGCAGTGCTGAACAGAGTCTCCAAGACTCCTTCCCCCTTTCCATATTCTGCCTAGCAACAGGCACTTTTTCCTCTACCAGGTTCAACACAACCTTAATGACCCGGGGCAGGTTGTTAATGTGTAACACTGTTCTTTACAATACAGCATGCGATAAGAAGAATCTCAGCCTTCTTTGACTCTGACCTTTACCCAGCATTCGTGTTCGACTGACGTCCAGTGGCTGCTGGGTTCTTGTGCTGGATGGCCTCTTCTAGTGGTCAGTGTACAGCAGAGCTTCCAGTCTCTCAGGTGCAGGAAAACCTCATATGCTACAAGTATGTGGATTGTTGATTATGGTTCTAAGTTATTAGATGTTTGGCTTTATTTCACACCTCTTACACAAACCAACACACAATGAACCACATGCATTTTCCCCATTTGTTTAACAAATTTTTATTTCCATTGGCTCTGCCTTATATGCGCCTGCATCTGTTCCTCGGTCATAGTCAATAACTGTAAAGATTGCTTCTGTATAAAAAGTGGCACATAGGTCAAAGGAATCCTAGCATGGAGACCAGGATTCATGGAACACAATCCAGAACCGTGGGTGGAATTAAGCGAATCGCGTTCTCCTCCAAGTGACTTATGTCAGTTGATGATCAGCAGAATGAAAAGAACCGTGAAAATTAGAATTAGAACTAGAGTTCTGAGTGACCTTTACAGTGTTCGGCTTCCTGTGCTGGTGTCATTGTGTTAAAAGGGGAACTAGATTATTATTGAATGAATGACTGAATGAATATTACATATATATATATATAGTGCTTTTCAAAACACACAATGCACTTTACATTTTTGACCTGACAATGGAATAAACTCTTCACATTAACATGGAAATGAAAATAACATACAATGCAATAAGTGCTGAAAGTAAATTTTAGTGAGACTGAAGTATAGAACCTCAGCCCCACCGTGAGTTTACTCTAGAAGTGTGATTCCTGAAAGTATGTGGAGTCTGAAAGGAGCTGCCGGCTTTTACAGGGCCTACGCCACCTTCCTAATCAGCGACAAACCGATGCGGTCAGCCTTTGTGAACAATTTACTGCCTTTATAAAGCTGTCTTCATGAGGTTTGAACATATTCATCTCTTACTTTAAAATATTTTAGGGCTGAACTTTAAACTAAGGTGAAGTATCTCATCCTGAGGCTCACCATGACATGTTCTTCAAAGACCAGATCCATCTCCTGCAGGAACCTAATAGTAATCACATTATACTATTGAAGAAAGCAGCTATATCATGTGTATGGGAACTGACAGTTGATTTAATCATATTGGTAACTTAACTGTAAATTCAACATGATACTGTCCTAATACTGAATGCACACCAGTTGAATAGTAATGACCTGAACTTCTCTTTTATACATAAGAAAGAAAAAAAAATAGTTGGTGGTTAGCACTGTTGCCTCACATGTCAAGAACCAGGGTTCAAGTCTCATCCCTGGATCTTTATGGTGGAGTTTGCCTGTTCTGTTGTCTGCCCCAGTCCAAAGGCATGCCAAGGTGAACTGCAGTTGCCAAGTTGTCCATAGGTGTGAATGTGTGTGTGAATGGGGCCTGTGCCCTGCGATAGGTCGGCATTCTGCTCTGACTAATTCCCTGCTTTGTGCCCATAGCTTCTGGGATAGACTCTGCAACCCTGGGTATAAAAAACAGATGGCTTATTTAACTACAAAATACCTAAACAATGGCAAAACATCATCATTAGCAGCAATAAGAAAAACTGTAAAAAATAGAATCAAATGAATTAATTCAACATCAAAATGATAATTAACATTATTACTTTAATCACACGGGTTATTGCATTAATAAAATTCTGGGTGAGCTTTTACTACAAAGTAGGAGTGTCAGGTTAATGCACTGTGACCTATGTCCTGTGCTCTCTCCCAGTAACTTGCAGTTTGTTTGGCAATACTGAGCTCCCAACCCTATACTTCATGGGAGAGGAGTAACAAATTGGTCTCTTCCAGTCCACTAACCTGCATTGCTGGTGGAAAAATGGCACGTTCTTTCATTCGCTGTCTCAGACTCGCATTTTATGAAGCGCCATTTGGGGTCTCTCGATCCAGGAACTGTGTGCAAATAGTTCGTCCAGTTTGCATGACTTCAGGTATGCATGTTACTTCTGCCTCGGAGAAGCAAATTCGCTTAAATGAAAAACTAAAGTAGTTTTGTCCATGTTAATAGCATGTCATTTTGGTTTGGCCAGTACTCTAGAAATGGGTGTTAACATGCTACATTTACCCCATTGTATTTACTCAAGTGACTTGAAAAAGAAAAAGAACAATGTTTTCTCATGTTTTTGCTGTTGTTGTTCTGCTATCGCTGTGTGTGCAGTCTTTATTGTATTATCCTTGAGTGTGAGAAAGGCACTATATAAATATATTATTCCACGAGAAACCTAAAATTAGCTACATCAAACGCATTGCAAGGTAATACAACTGTTACATATATGTAAATGTGTGTTTCATATATGTAAATGTGCATGTTTGTGCAGACTTGTTTTCACTGTCTAGTGTGAGATCAAATACGTATGTGATGGAACGCCTTTTTCGGCAGGCGAAACGTTTTTTTTCCCCACAATCAGTAAAATATATGAGTTCTGCAGAAATGCTTTGTGCAAAGTTGCAATTGTGTTTGCGAATATTTTTCTACCTGTGCAGCTAAAAGCGTCATCTGACTATTTTTGTTTTATGTATTCAAATATGTGGGGGTGGTGCGAGCAGCATCTTTGTGGCAGCAGAGAAGTGCATAGAATCATGCATGTACCAGTCAGGACCTAAAGTCAATGTTCACATGAAAAATTAAAATTGGGAACAAATGTGATCTCAGTAATTTTGATCACTGCGTTGAGTTTACTCAGAAAAGTGTGGAAAAAATACATTCAGAGAGCAGCAGGTTTGTGGAAGGAAATGCTTTGTTGATGTGACAGATAAGACAAAGATGGCCACATGGTGACAGGAAAATGGTTTGAGGTGACAGAACAGCTGTAGTAACTCAGATGACTTCTCTGTATAACTGTGGAGAGCAGACAAGCATCTCAGAATGAACAAGATGTTAAAGCTTGAGGCAAATGGGCTGCTACAGTAGAAAGCCATATTGGGTTTGACTCTCAGTCATAAACAGAAAGCCATATCGGGTTTGACTCTTTCAGTCATAAACAGAAAGCCATATCGGGTTTGACTCTCAGTCATAAACAGAAAGCCATATTGGGTTTGACTCTTTCAGTCATAAACAGAAAGCCATATCGGGTTTGACTCTTTCAGTCATAAACAGAAAGCCATATCG
>JAABNY020000082.1:14105670-14132585 GCA_015164015.2 Brevimyrus niger
TTTCAGTCATAAACAGAAAGCCATATCGGGTTTGACTCTTTCAGTCATAAACAGAAAGCCATATCGGGTTTGACTCTTTCAATCATAAACAGAAAGCCATATCAGGTGTGACTCTTTCAGTCATAAACAGAAAGCCATATCAGGTTTGACTCTTTCAGTCATAAACAGAAAGCCGAGGCTGTAGTCACCAAACTAGATAGATGACTTGAAAAATGTAGCCAGGTCTGATGACTCTCAATTTCTGCTGAAGCACATGAATCCATGGACTTATCTTGTCTCAGTAGTCCAGGGTTGTGGTGGTGTAGTAAAATGGTGTAGGGAATGTTTTCTTGTCACATTTTGGGCCTGTAAATATCAATTGATTGTCACTTGAATGCTATAGCCAATTTGATTATCATTGCTGATCATGTGCACCCCTCCATGCACACAATTTATTCATCTTATAATGGCTACGTTCAGCAAAACAATGCACCTTGTCACAAAGCAAAAGTTGTCTCAAACTAGTTTCATGAACATGACTGAGTTCAGAGCTCTTCATTGGCTTATCTCCCTACTGGCCCCTGGAGGATGGGGTCTTTGAGTCTGGTCCCTCCCAAGGTTTCTTCCTTCTAGGGAGTACTTCTTTGCCACTGTCGCCTATGGCTTACTCACTGGGGGCTTTGGGTGGGGATGCTGTAAAGCGCTTTGAGACGATGTAATGTTGTGATATTGTTCTATACAAAAATAACGTTTCTCGTTGTTGTTGTTCTCGTTAACCCAATCTAAATTCAGCAGAAGACCTTTAGAGTGTAGTGGAATGGCGCATTTGCAGCACAGATATGCAGCTGAAAATCTGCAGAAATTGGGATGCAGTCATATTGTTACGTGCTGACTGGGCACGGAGCGGAGACAGAGGAGCAAGGAATTCCAGGAAGTTGGGGAAGCAAATGATTTATTGGGGACACTGGGTTTTACGGGGGGAGACAGTCGGGCACACGGGACAAACAGGCGGTAATATCAATTACAGGACTGAGGGAAGACAAACAGGGAGGTACTTAAATACACCAAACTACATTGAACGAAACTAAACACAGTCGGCGACATGGAGATTCCACACAGTACAGTGAGTAAGGGGGCGGGGCACAGGGGGATCAGACGAGCAGGGTGTGACACATATCAGAATGGATCAGAATATGAAATGGATGTTTCCATCATCTAGTGGAATCCATCCCATGAAAAAGTGAAGCTGCTCTCAGAGCAAAAAGAGGTTCCACCCAGTATTTGTATAATGTTCCTATAATATAGTGCTCAAGGAGTGTATTTTAGGTATAGTTTATATAACAATGTTTTTTCTCTTGTCCTTGGTAACAGAAAACCAGTGCTAACATTGTCTAGCGGTGCTAAATGATCAATATAATGAGTCAATGATCTGAAGATATGATATTTGTGTAATGCATAGAATAATATAGTCCTTATTAAATTATTATGTTTGTAAACCACTTTTTGCCTTATAGGATTGCAGTCTCTGACACGATATGATGATACACAAGTAACCGTAGACTGGAAGAAGAAGCTGACCCCAGAACAGTATGTGGTAACAAGGGAGAAGGGCACAGAGATGGTAAGACCAGGTCTTTCACTGAACCAGTGTGTCATGATCTGTCTCTGTCTGTCCGGTTCCCTGTTCTGCCATATGGTTTCCAGATGTCTGTGTTGGCCATCCTGTGTCCTCCTCTTGTTCCCCATTCCATATGTTCCCTAATGGTTAGTTATGACCCACACTTAGCCCTTGTTATTATCGAATATATGTTCCGGCCTGTGCTTTACCTCTTAGCACAGCCATTGTAGATGTAAATATTAGCCATTGTAGTGGTGGGTGTTGGTGATGTTCTGTTTCCCCTTGTACACTAGTGGCCAAAATTGTGGAAACACGTAGCATTTTGGCATCCAAAGATTGTTACAAATCATACATTGGTAGAACAAATAGGTATCTGGAGCAACAGTTGAATCAAGTTCTGCAATCTCTAAAAACTGGAAGTGTTTCTACAGTTTTCGACACTAGTGTAGTTAGTGTGCCATTTGTTTAGTTTCCCTGAACCTTGCCCTGGTGTTAAAGTAGCCCTTGACTCCTCTTGTTACACCTGCTTCTGGTTTTGACTCCTTGCAGTCCTTTTGTTTCTCTTTAGTTGTGCTTCCTTATTTTAATAAACCCCCTCAGTTCTCCCTGAAGGCTGCGTCTTGGTTCTCCGTCCTTTTGTGATGATACAGTGCAGGACACTAACTTAGTCTAGGTCCTCAAGGGGTTATGCCTAAAGGTAGGACTAGAATTTTGTTTTATGAGGCAGAAGAGAATGAAAATATGACACAGAACCATAACCCACAAGTGAATACTCATCTCTGCCTTGGAGTATATGCCACAAGCTAGTGTTTCTCAAACTGGTTCTCTGGGACCCCAGACAGTCCATAGTTTTGCAAAAAACTGGACTGTCTGTTGGTTCCCAAGAATCGGGGTGAGAAACATTGGCATAAGCTTTACAGGTTCCTCTTGAATCTGCCCAGCTGACCTTAATGGGAATGATTGCCCACTTTTGGACAAGCAAGGGCTTTTGAAACACATCTAAATCTCTCACTACCCGCTTCTCTGCCCAGCCATTTAGTGGGATCTATTTGAACCACACTGAGGAGGGCATGTACCACTGTATCTGCTGTGACATTCCTCTCTTCAGGTAAAGATCTCTCAGTCAAACTCTGCTCTTGTGTTCGGAAATTCAGTGCTTTATCATTACTGCAAAAAACAACAATAAATCATTTTAATTGACTCTGTTTTTCTCACAATAAGCAATATCCTTGATGAGCACAGACATTCCATGCAAATTAATTGATTATGAAAAGCGTTTCCGTAAATCCTTATTATTTTTATAGCAGAGTTTACCGTTATGATGGAAAAATCTTTATATTCATTATATAGTCAAAAAGTACTTCCGCATTTGCTGGGACTTTCATTGTATTAGTATTTGCTAATCTTGACATTGTCTTGCAGATTAAAGCAACTGCAGAACTGCACCATTTGTGCCTGTTAATCATAGATTAACTTTCAAATAGATTAGCCATTTGCCACCTGGTGGTAGGTTCAAGTTATACAAGCTGATTTTCAGTATTGATATCTCATATGGGGTCTTTAGCCTGATCTCACCTCCCCTTTCAGCTCCAAGTCCAAGTATGACTCTGGGACAGGCTGGCCATCATTCACCCAAGCCCATGGGACATGGGAACATGACGAGAGTCATGCCAACATTCTGAGAAGACCTGACAACTCGCTAGGTAGTGAGGCGACGGAGGTGATATGCAAACAGGTAACGCCATATGGCAAATCACTGTCGTATCATACTGAAGAAGAAGTTTTAGTTTGACCTTGGTTTGATTTTGATACTAGGCTAAATGAGTAGAAAAATGGATGGATGGATCTATGTATGTTTCACTCTGATTATGACCGCAATGTGTTTTTCATAGTGAATGGAGACATTTTCACAAAGTATTATGTGCTAGTGCTAGTATAGAGCCGCACCCAAGCTGAACCAGAAAGAGATCCTTTTCAATTGTAAATCATGCAAAATGCAGGGAGGCATAAAAGACTGGTAATCGGCAACAATATGCATGCATTAGTAGTATCGTGCATCATGATGCAATAATAAATTCCTGATAATTTGGAACTGGAAAATTGTCAATCCCTGATTGGAAGTAATATAGAATGGCTAAATGGAATGTAATGAAATGTAAATTTACCCAAGCAAATTCTAATTCTGCTGGCGATTGATGCTAACATAGCATGCCGATTCTCTCAGATGTGTTAGTGAAAATTAGCACATGATAAAACATGATGTACAGTTGAGCTACCGCGATTATTTGACATAGACGATGACATCGATGCTGAAAATGCATTGACATAATATTTAAAATTCTTTTTTTCTCATTAAGGTAACTTACTTGCAAAAATACTTAGTGATAACTCAGTTATTACTGAAGTACAAATCTTGAACAAATCATGAACAAATACAGGCCCTACTATACCCATTAATTATGAACATATTTCACTTACGTTATTCCTTCAGTTTTTCACAAAGGTTTACAGAAGTAACAGATATAGTAACAAACATAGTAACTGCTTGGGATAAAAGTTGCATCATGATTCATTAATGATGAACAAACACAAGATCAGTATGTAACTAAGACTTCGTTTGTGGTTAATTAATTCATAAGTAATAGCACAATACTATATTTTTGTACCCCATCAAGTAAAATGCTACCTAAATGATTTTAAGGAAACTACCTTTTTGATTTCTAAAATGCCCAAATACATTATAACAAATGATGTCCTTTGATATCGCTACATAATTATGTGAGAAGTTTAAATTATCGAAAAAGAAAATAGGTGGTTTTTACACGGTATAAAGTTTCGATGGCAGACCACAGCAGCACCAGCAGAATGCATGATCACCTGAAGAGGAAACGCCGATTCAGAATGATGGCCCTCAAGAACAGGCAAAAGCCGTAGTGTCATCTATTCATGTATATTTAATTAGCATTAGTATAGAGAGCTTTTGTGTATTGCAGCACCGATGAGAACTGAGTCTGATACGGTGATGGTGTCCTTTGTTGACACAGCCATGTTGACTTGTTTTACAGTGCGATGCACACCTAGGTCACGTGTTTGATGACGGACCGGACCCCATGGGCCAGCGCTTCTGCATTAATAGCTTGGCCCTGAATTTCAAACCCAAAGTTAAGTAGTGTGATTGCAGAAAAGGAAATTCCACTGAAAGACACCGGTGTTTACCCTATTCCTCACCTGAAAGCCTACACTTACATGCCACAAAGTTTTCATATAGATCCCTGCTCACCATCGTTGCTTATAGTGCATGACAAATATTTAGTATTAGCATTACAAGTCGATTTGCAGCTTTGTTTCTCGCTTTCTTGCTCCCGCCCAGTACCTCCACATTTCATTTACACATTTCTCGTAGTTTTCACACTATACTCTAATAAATAAGAACAACATGTTACAAGTGGACTGAAGTCAGAAGTTGTATTGTTCATTTTACATTACAGGCATTTTATCAGCAAGAGTCGTCTCCTAATTTTTGTTTTGGTTTTGTTTTACTACTTGTTTAAAACACAGTTTAAAAAAACTGAGTAATGTGCAACATAGTTTAAGGGTAATAAGCAACTCACCATGTGACACAGATATGACTGTCTCACAAAGCACTAAAAATACAGAATGCTGTGGTTAAGTTCAGCTCAGCAGCAACTGTTAGTTTCATTTTGCAGAAATAGCTTTGCGTTTTCAACATTTTCAGTCCTTCCAAGTGCAAGATGCTCTATAACATGCAAAATATAATCGCTGATGCATCAATAATAACAACAACACCAATAATAATAATAAAAATAATACCACAACTTTATCACACTTTTCTTTGCATTATGACATCATCATCAATGATACTGTACATGCATGAAGATAAATTAAAATCTGATTTGCTATATGATCAGCGATCATCACTCTTTCGATATTATACATGATCAACATGCAGCTAATGGCAATTATTTATTATTGATTAAATCAAGCCCAGCTTTGAGTAAGAAGTTTCCAAAGTGATTGTAGGAATAGGCTGTCAGCTCACCACAAGCCTATCCTGGGTGAATAGCTGGGGGGTCCCTGAATGCTTTGGGAAGGACGGCTCTCCAGGATCAACGCTGGATTCCATCACATCCTGCAGCTTTTAGCTTTGGTGGCTCCACTATGACCCACGATACTGTTCTTTCTCATCGCTCACCAGCCAATCATCTTGCTCCAGCCTCATCTTAATCTGTTGTATTTCTAAATTTAAATGTGTTATCAAAAATATCAAAGCAATATCTAAGACCCAGACTCCGAACAGAAAATAGCGATACCATTCACCAATATACCCTGTCAAGAAAGAAAGAAATTTTACTGTTAACAGCATTCTCATGTGAATAGAACCGTTTATGCGCCCTACATTAACTATGTGAGCATCACCATGGCTATTTTTATTTTTTATTTCTGCATTCATTTAAAGTGGTTGTCTGGAACACCACCATGTAAATCGATAAACTACAAAGTTTTTTACCAAAAATGAGAAATGTGGAAGTATGTACTTACATGGCTCGGAACAAGAACAATCTCCACTGCATAAAAAAAGTAAACAGACTTTTAAAATGGCCAAACCTCAAAGTGTTTGATGCTGATATACGTGGTAGTAATGTTTCTTACCTTTCACGGGTCATTTCTTGAAGTTGGGCGCAGGACTGAAGCGCTGAAGCTTACAATTTACATGTGAACCACAAGTATGCAACAGCCGGGTCATACTGGCGGAGAATAAATTGTGTTCATGTGAAATAGGAATGCAGTACATGGGCGGAGCTTCACGGTCTTGCTAAGTTACAAGGCACAAGTGTGGCAGTGTGCATGGCCATAAGTAACATGTTTTTCTCCTCTGATGGTGTGAGAGACCCTACACTCTCACACTCTAGATTTGCCTGATTAATGTGAGATGCTCACAGACATGTGCAGGAAATGTTCTGGAAACAGAACAGCAAGTAACAGAGCTGCAGCATCATTAATGTTAACATACATGCAGCAAAATTCTGAAAACCATATAAGCATTAAAATTTGTTTACTTTTTTTGCATGAAATGACAGATATCTATAATGTTGCGGCGTTAGTCAGCTTTGGTGCTGCTTTGGCCTGTGAGCGAGGACCTAGCCCCAATCGCCCCCAGGGACTGTCTGACCCTGTGCTCTCAATTGTATGTTGCTTTGGATGAAAGCTTCTGCTAAACAAATTAATAAATAAAGACTAATGTGCAAATGTGCCGTATGTTTAAGGGTGTCCTCCTGATGCACAGTTTGGTGTGACAGTAATTCAGTTGTTGAACCTCAGTGTACATGAGCACAACATGCGCTGCCTCTTCAGAACCTCATTAATCCAGGTATGCTCTGCTGCAACCACATAAATCAATATCAATTAAAGTGCTCATGCAAAGGTCCTTCTGCCCAGGGTGAAGATGTTTTCTGTGGTGAGTCACAATTTAAGAAGTGTCTGGGTGCAGATCTCATCCATGGAAGAGGTCGCACTGTAACCATTATCGCCTTCTATTGTTCTGGGGTGGTATTGAAAAAAAGAAAAAGAATTTAATGTACATGGAGAAATCGACACTGCAAAGTCCAGGGTGTTCAACTATTTTCTTTCTTCTGTTTCTATGTAAGACCACCATCCTTCTACTAAGGAAGCTTGAGGGTTTCAACAGACATGAGATAGAGTTTTTGGAACCCTGTGACCATTGAATAATTGAAATATGAATGTTAATAAAGACAATAGCATAAGAATTCATGTAAAAAAATATATTGTAATTTTATTATTATTGTTGTTATTATTATTATTATTATTATTACATCAACTTTTGCTAACAAATTGACATGCTTTTAATGTCAACAATACATTCACACCCACTCATCAAAAGTTATTCTGCAAATCAGTGTTGATTGTTTTGGTTTCCAAATATGTAGGGTCCGAACCTTATGAATTCCCAATTGTTTGGGATGTGTACCCCAGCATATTGGCTCTGCAAATCTTATTAAAATATTAATAAATGAATTAATCAGTAATCAAAGCATATGTAACTAGTCTTCAATTCATATAGCTGAGCATCCCAGCCCAGTGTCAGTCCAGTACAGATTTGCATAAAGACATAAAGACCCAATAACCCCCAGGCTGAAAGACACACATCTGGCACTTAGATATTGTCCCTCATTACAATGCTGGTGCAGTACGTGGTTTAGACAAAACCTTCCATAGAAGTACTGACCGCCTCATTGACTTAAACCCATCACTTATAAATCTTGTCTATGTATGTGCATCATTTCCAGGAAAAAGTCATCATTTAGCGTCCTAGAGCTTTTGAAACACAATTTAGAAAGAAATATGATTTGAATATGGTGGCTGATCGTGTTCTTCACATATGAAGATATGGGTGAAGCAGCACTCAACATATGAAAATATGGAACACAAAACGCTCCGAATCAGTTTGCAATGGTTCGCTAATTTTGTGTCCATTCAGATACAATTGTGTGTCTTCCGTACAATAATGTTGTTTCCTGCACTCAGGATGGAGTTGGGTTTCATGCAGGTTGGAAATGGACTGACAGGTGCTATGCTAGAAATTTTACTGATTACATACTATTAACATTAGTGCTGACGTGACATGTAACTTAGCCTGGAGTAAATGTAGGCTGCCAGTTCAAATGGAAAAGGTGAAAATCCCTCCCTAAGATTCTGTCAAGTGTCTCTATTTTATTCCCACTAAATCAGAAAATATCAGGCATTTGGAGCATTTTTTTATTTAGAACCTTTTAAGTGACAATCGCAAGTGTCATAAGGGAGGTTCATTGGATGGATGATGTTGCAGCAGTACTGATGGACAAGATGGGCAGTGGCGACACCTACTGGGCACCAAAGGAACCTTTTTTCTTAAAAAGGCTCAATCAGAGAGGAAGGCTGGGCATGCTGGAGGTGGTGGAGAAAGGGGCCTAATGACTGCACATTTACAATCAAAGACTATCATTGTTTCAACAATTCATTTTTTAAAGCATTATCAGGCAGTGATTCACCACAGGGCAGCAAAAAGAGTTTCAGTGGCTCCTGTCTACCAACTAACATCTACTCTGTCTATCGATCCTATAAACTTTGCTTATTAATGACTCTTGTAACTCTTTATCTGACCTCAGATTGGATCTACATATTTTTTGCACACCAAGCCAAAAGTAGTAACTTTGTGGCCATTTATAGGGACTGTAAAAGAACCATTTTTCAAACACAAAGAGATCAAGAAGGGTTTAAGTGTTTGTTTTACAGTCTACAAAGGATATGCAGTATTTAATGTCTTCAATCGATTAGACTATGTCTGATTAAATCAATGTAATCCTTGCCGATCGTACACTCTCAGAAAAAAGGGTGGAACTTCTGTAGCATCTATGGTACAAAAATGCATAATACATTATACATTATAATACATGGGAGCAGCCACAATGATAAGCAAAGGTACATTTTTTTCTACTCAAAATGGTGTTTGAAGCTTTAAACATACACTTGATACTTTCCATAAGACTAACTTAATCACATTAAACCATACATTTGCATTTCCATAATTCACTGCTTGTTTTATATTTTGTAATTTACAAACATAAGTCTCATCAATGACTTTTTAAAACCATCTTAAAAACTATATAAAAGGCTGAATATTTATTTTGAATGTAATTCTACTAGTCAATGTAACGTTTTGCACATGTTTTGACACATTAGCTCGATTTACAAATTAAACGGAGTACAGTCAAGTAGCCTGGAAGTTTAAAATGCATAATGCATTTTAGCATCAGTCTTTCGTTGTCCGTTTCATGGCTGTCATTTACAGCCCGGGTGTGGGTCGAAGCTTCGATGCTTTGGCGACACCTGCAGGACATTTCAGCAGCTTCTGAAATTTAGCACGACGGCCAGAACCTCCATCGTGAGGCGAACGGCAACTGGGCGGTCATCACAATAGGTGCAAGATCGCATACTCCTGCAGGAGGGGAAGACGCTCAGACTTAAAAATCGGCCTACCGATAAACGCGACCTGGGGAAAGACAACTCGCTATTTATGCACTAAAGCTATTTGTTCAGTTTTTCTTGCCTTGCCTTGTGAGTTATTTTGTTCTTCCTTAATTATAGTATATGTGAAATAAAATGTTTTTGTGATTGGTATTAATAATAATAATAATAATAATAATAATAATAATAATTGATAAAACCAATTATTGGTTAGTGCCGGAAGTTTAAAAATCAACATTTGTGTGGGTATAGTTGAATTCAGAAAACTCATGTATTTTTTAGGTTATAAATAAACGAGATTTTTCAAAATGTGAATTAAATTAACGAATTAAACAGTTCTGTGAAGATAGCTGGCCACTCAGTAGCATTTGATTCAAAGACAGGATAGAATTATGCTGTCAACATTATAAACGAGTATTAATAATAAAGGTATATTGATATAAATGGTATTGTGTCATCCTATATTTCGTTTTGAAAATATATTGTTACCATAAAAATTTGATATACCACCCAGGCCTACCTTAAAGTAATCTTGTGTCGTATATGAACTGAATACTTCTATGTACATTCAGATAAGCCTTCTCAGCAGGTGATTCCTGATACTAAGGTAAACTTCTCTGTTTGCTTTAAGTGCATCACAATCCATAAAATAACAGGAAAAACAAAAAAAACGTGAGTCCTATAGGTAAAACATGACACTTGACAACTATGCTAAGGGCACCAGTGGAAAAACAGATGCTATAGACAGAGGTGATTCTAGAGACTTGGGGACCCCCCAACTCCCCCTCCTCTGGCATGGTAACATTTATTATCATTATTTTATTGGGAAGTGTAAATGAATTGGGAAGTGTAAATTTTTCAAAATTTTGGACAAGAAAGGCATTGGTACAGAAAAGGAAAGGCAGGAATTGCCTGGGCCCCCCAAACTGGGTCAATTGCAATGACAAATCTGTTTTGTTTGTGTATTCTGTTTTTCACAAAAGTGAAAAGAAAGGGATTATATTTATTAAATTGTATCTGTTGGTATTATTCATTTAGACCTCATGTTAAATTGATGGTCATAAATTTTACTATGTCTGGTGGGGTGCATTTCAGGGTCCCCCAGTGTCCCTTGAATCGCCCCTGTCTATACCAATGCGACTTTTAAGCAACTATCCATTAGCTCATCCATTCAATTGCTTATCTGGTAATCCAAATAAGCAGTAATCCAAAATTCAATTGATTTGATTCAGAATTAAAATTAATTCAATTCTTTTATTGTCATTATAATAAATGGAGGTACATTTATAAGGAGAAGTGTCTTGTCGAGCCGGTGTAACAAATTCAAAATAGAGTAATAGAATAGAATGCTAAAATAGTAATAGGATAATATAATAACAAAGAGGATATAGAGTACATGTATGCAAAATGTTATATAAAACAAGCAATGTAATGTAGCAATGTTCTGGTATAACAGTGCAAGTGTGTAGGCAGAGGGTTCAAGGTTGATTTTCAAAGCGCTAAGGCTGGGAAATATGGAGCAAAAATCATATCTCTGCATTTTCAGGCACAATACTGATACATGATTCATATCTCAGTATTTTTATGAAGTGGACTAAATATTGTGCTTTAAGCTGTAGTAAGATATGGCAAAAACTTTCTATTACAACGGTGTGGTCAAAACAAAATCCAGATACAGGACTTTCTTACATGTCTCCAAATACACAACTATAACTGTTCAGTCAGACAAAAATAAATTATACCAAAATATCTCAGTTACAAGGGTCAAAAAACAGCTGCGACCTACAACCTGTCCACCAACAGACATTTTTCCCCAGTTAATGGCACTGCTCTCAAAACAGAAGGTGAATGTTTATGAACAAAAAACCATATCAAAATCTAAAATGTATTTGGCAATGGAAAGGCCTTCATTTTAAGCTATTAACCTTCAAGAAAGCAAAACAAGTATTGACAGTTTGTGATATTTTTAAAACAATGTTTTAAAATGACATGAACCAAGTAACAATGATTACCTTACGCCTACACCAGCTTCCCCGGGAGACGCCGAATGAATGGTTTGATTTTAGCTGTGAATTCTGGAATTCTGTACAATATCACAGCTGTAGCTCTGGCATTGTTTACAACCCAATTGTAAGGTCTCTATAAAAACAATCAATATAGAACTAATTTTACTGCACAATAAAAGTATATTGATATAAATGGCATTGTGTCATCCTATATTTCATTTTGAAAATGTATTGTTACCATAAAAATTCAATATACCACCCAAGCCTACTGGAAACTATTCTTGAGCTGTATGGGAACTGAATACTTCTATGTACATTCAGATAAGCCTTCTCAGCAGGTGATTCCTGATACTAAGGTAAACTTCTCTGTTTGCTTTAAGTGCATCACAATCCATAAAATAACAGGAAAGACAAAAAATGTGAGTCCTATAGGTAAAACATGACACTTGACAACTATGCTAAGGGCACCAGTGCAAAAACAGATGCTATAGACAGAGGTGATTCTAGAGACTCTGGGGTCCCAGGCAAAAACTCCATGGGGCCCCCTAACTCCCCTTCCCCTGGCATGGTAACATTTATTATCATTACTTTACAGTGAAGTGTAAATGAATGATATCCACAAAGAATAATTTAATACACACAAACCTTTATTTTTACTTTTGTGAAAAACAAAAGATGCAAATAAAGTAGATTTGTCATTGCAATCTAGTATGGTGTCGGCCCCCTTGAGGGCCCCCTCCCAGCTTGGGGCCCCACGCCAATGCCTGCTCTGTCGCTGCCTCTAGCTATAGATATATTCTCTGACCCCTTGCAATAATTTTCGATGGGGACCTTTATGTGTCTGTATCCGATTACTATTAATATCCTCTAGAGGGCATCGGTTGTTAAGTTACTACGACAGCGCTAAAATACTATGATATTTTACCGCTGAACTGGAGGCTTATTTCATAAATTTCTGCACTTGGTTGTGATCTATCTATCTATCTATCTATCTATCTATCTATCTATCTATCTATCTATCTATCTATCTATCTATCTAATTCATGCCAACTTCACATTTTACGGGAACGCCTTTATTTAAACAGCAAAAAACCTACACTAAACTATTCTAAAATATTTTCATGCTCTCTGTTTTATTCCCATCTACAAGGTGTTTCCTGTCTTTCCCCCATGGATCAATGCATAAATGTAAAATATGAGAGATGCATCTAGCTGACTGTTATGAAATGTTTACTACGTGTAAAAGTGGCTGTGACGTAGTCCCCCCAAACCCCTCCCACTCGCTATGTTATGAAAGAAACTTTAGTAGTTACACAACGAGGCGTAACTAATCCCTTCAAACGCGGGTTCAGCAGACAACCGCTTTGGACGCTTAACTCTAAACTACTTTGAACCATCCGTAAGAGGGAAACCATTATATACTTATTAGGAATGTTTGCTGTTAAAGGTCATATTTACGCAGAAGACATTCTGCTGTTCTCTCTGTATTTCACTTTATAAACCGATCGTAAATACGTGACTCTGTAAAATATGTAAGCAAACAATGATGTACTAGGTAGCTGTTTCAATTATTTAAGGTTTATATGTGAATATGCGATTTAAAAGCATGATAAAAGCAAGTCTTTGTGAAGATTACGAAAACCTATAGGTAGCTTTTAGTGTGATGGTCACTGATAAATACTTCATAGAAAATAGTTACAATTATTTTTTAGAATAAATCAGTATAAAAGTGGAATAATAACCGACTTCACTGAATGGTTTAAATTATGCTGTTTGAAAAACCCGTCTTATTTTCTGAGCGTTTAGTTTTGTTCTGTTTTGTTGTAGGTTACTATAATGGGAGAACACAGCCCTCTCCGTATATTGGTCATTGCGGCATCCGTGGTTTTTTTCCTGGTAACTATAGTATTTAACGGCCTCGCTGGCTCTGGCAGCAGAAGAGGTATATGTCACTTTCCATGTCCAGACATCACATCCGGAAACGCAACTATCGTGAGAAGACAAAAACAATTAGGCCTATTTAATTTTGGAAAACTGAAACCATTTTCCTGTTCTCTTGTCACACAACACACAAAACTTATAAGCAATTCAGTGATTCCCGATTAAATCCAAATTTCTACAAAAATAGGCAGCTCTGTCCAGCTAGTCATCATCTGTTCGGATAAATAGTTTTGCCTCGCAGCTGATAAAACATCTTGCATCTCCCTGTATTTCCCGCAGGGCCCTTTTCACGAAGTACAGGCAACGTGTCGGCTCAATATGACACGGAAATTACTCCGGCGGGATGGACTTTTTCTATTTGGGGCGTTATCTACGCTTGGCTGTCTGCAATGCTCATTTACATCTTGACTGGTTTTTGCAGAAGGTATGTGGGTCTTCGTCTGCCTCTCATTACAAGATATCACCGTATTAGTTTTATTTACATTTAACAGTAGTCTTACATTTTATAATATTAGTCACTAGTTATTACTAGTGCACTTGGTTGTTTTTATTTACTTATTACTCACTATTAAGAGCAATGTGATTGTATTTTCTCCCCTAGGACTTCATATGGTTGGATGTACTGTAGTCCTGCAGTCCTGCCGTATGCTTTCTTCCTGTCATGGATGCTGAACATGAGTCTGAACGTTGCGTGGCTGTTCCTCTGGGACAGAGAGTAAGTGGCGTCCCATGTGTCAGGAGAGGATGCTTTTCGATATCAGCAGGCATGTTACAACTGTCAGACTAATCAAAACCGGTGTTTTTTTTTCTTCTGAATTATCCTTCAACCAACGTACAGAGTCTCGGGAGAGATTTAGGGGCTAGATTTCACTGCACGTTGTTCATGTATCGCTCTGCACGTGACAAATGAACTTCTTGAATGTTGAAACTTCCTGTTATTTGTGATATACATTCTGGTTAACGTCATATAACATAAATGAACGATCACAGTTGAAATCCTGGAATAATGTGTAGTATTCATATATTTTTTTTCTCTCAAAGACAGATGATTGCTGCAGTGATAGTCCTGGCACTGATTGCTTTCACCAGCTATCTGATGATTCTTTTTTCCTGCCATGGCCTGCATTTGTACGGGGCCTGGCTTCACCTCCAGCACCCGGTGGACCTCTGGCTTGTCCGTGTGCTGGTGAGTGTCGCCTCTCCCACCATGAACCCGCAGCACCAGCAAGCTGACAAAACCACACAATCTGCTACGTGAATTCATGGGCGTTATCAACATAAATTTGAGATGAAAGTTAAATCCATCTGGGCAAATGGAGGTCCAATCCACACTCTTTTTTTATTCTAGTGGCAGGCATTAACTTCCATCCAGGTATTTATTACAAAAAGCATCTCTGGTGGTCAGGCAGACAGGCATGTGAATTAGCGTGACGTCTGTTTGGCATGACTTGCATTGGCTTTTTCACCCTCACTCGGTTTCACAGCAGGTGCTCAACCGCATTTTGCAGGTCCAGAATGGCATTGGTTTATATGCGACATGGACTACAGTAGCCACCCTGCTCAACTTCGCTGTCGCATTACAGCACAACGCAGGCGTGTCCAAGTACGATGCAGCCACTGTGGCCCTGGTCCTACTCCTAGTCGAGGTCATCCTGTGGTAAGGGACGTGCTGTGAATATGTGTCTGGCCACTAGGGGGTTCCTGCTTTCTTTAGCCCCCAATCCCTGACATTTAAATTCATGCTGTGTTCCAGTGGGATGTTTAACAACGGCAGGGAATTGAGTTTGGGCACACTGTATTGTTACCATGGCAATTGATTTTCAAGTCCCAATACTAAAGCCATTTCAGTTAATGAAACTCAGCTGGCCCTGATGGGCTACTAAACTCATTAAAGGAGGTCTTAAGGAGGTCTTGGGAAGTCTCAAATAAGCTCAGTTATATCCATTATGATATTTCACAATCACAATTTTTCCCTTTTTTGGTCGGTTTTCATTTTTATCTTGGGCTGTTTGTATTTTACTTTCCTTAAGGGGCTCTTCCTCCTTGTATTATATTTTTAAAAATTGTTAATAAATGTCAATCAGCCCATGCTGTTTGTCACATTTCCTCCATAACACAATATAAATATTTATTTTATTATTTTATTAATTAATTTTATTAATTATTTTATTATGCGCGTAACTTTGTTGTCACACAATATATATACTTTCCCGGATGTGAACTAACACAGATTAATAGGTATTACTCTGCGCTAGTTTTGGGGTGTTCTTGATGGGGACTTTGGTGTGACCGTGTCTAGCTTGAGAAGCCTTCCATCATCTGGACTCATCTGGTGTGACCGGTTGCAGTTTGAGAGGCCTGCCATCATGTTTCCTATTGCAGGGTGGTCTTGGAGAACCTCGTGCTGGAGACGCACCTACGATATCTCCTTATCATCTACCCCGTGGTTATCTTGGCTCTGATTGGCAGTCTGAGCAAGAACTATGACGTGGTGTCTCCCAGCCGGAATAACATTTTTACAGGTGAGTGTAACACCGAACTTTCAGATGTGTTTGTCTGATGTGTTTCTGTAATTTTATCTTGAAGATAATTTAAGAACTAAAATCAATTGTGGTTGGAAATGTGAGTTGATGAAATTAGTTGTTGGAATGTGAGTCCCTAATACTCAAACCAGATGAAACTATTAAGGTTATTAAAAATAGAAATAATATTATTATGGAAACAATTTCTCTCTGACTTATAAGAACTTTCCTCTTTGATATTTAGTGGATGGTCATGTTCTATTTATCATGTAAGTTGTACTGTAGATTTTGGGGTGTGATCTTCCTCCTAGTGGTCCTGTTGGCCTTTTCCTGTGTGCTGTTTATTGTCCGAATCGGGCTGGTCGTCGCAAGACATCAAAAGCAGCCCCTCTACCAAGGTGCCGACACAGAGGCTCCGATGTCACCAATGGATGTTGCCTGTGCGCAAAAAATGCTCTTTATTTAATTACCAAATGTGGTTTCCCCCATATCACGTGTTTCTGTTAAAACTCATATTTACTGTTTTATGGCTTATTTTTGACATTTAAAAACAAAACTTACTGTGACGTCTAATCCCATGTCAGTGTACACAGGACTGTTGGCTGTTTCTCAGTGTCTATATACATTTCTGTTTGGATCTTATGGTGTGTTTAATGGAGTTTACATAATACACTAAAAGATAATCACTACAATAAAGCATGCCATATCATATGCATAATTTCAAACTTTGTAATGTTGATTTAAATGCTTATGAGTACATTGTATTTCATGTCTTATTTTTTTACTTTCAGCTAATTTGAACTATCAAAGAGAATATTGTGTAAGATTATTGAAATTATCACTATGCTTTGTAAATAAATGCACAATTTATTAATATATGCATTATTGTAATATGTGGCCTTTCATAATTTGTACACCAAATTATAAACTATAAAAGTGGTTAAATCCATTTAATGTATCTATCAATGACCCTAGTTACATACGCTGTGCATACAGTGTTCTATATTTCAATATGAAGATATCTGACCTTTGTGTTTACTGCAAGGCTTACAGCTGTTTCTCTCATATACAGTATGTTTGTGGCACCTGATATATTTGTGGCATATTTGAATATTTAAAGTGTGTCTAAATTAGATGATTGATTTATTTATTAAAACTCTCTGAATTATTGAAGTATTGAAAATGGGACAGGAAACCTTTGTAGGTGATATTAAAGCAGCTGTGTGCTGAAGTGATTCGATTAAGGAGACCCCCTCTTCCTTAATAAGAAAATACCCTAGGAAGTGACTAGTATGAATGCTTTGATGAGTGAAACTGATAACATTTTAAATACAGACTCTACCCAGGTTAAAATGCCATGTTTTACAATATTTCAACTTAATGATGCATTAACCTATTCCAATTCTATTCTGGTTTTCACTTTCAGTACCTTATTCAATAAATTACATGAGATATTCAGCACCTCATTATAAAATACCCTTCGTGTTAATGATTTTGCCCAACTGCAGGCTAATGTAAGTGTTCTTAGCAAGTTTAAGGTAGGCTAGGCTAGGCTGTGATGTTTGTAAGGTAAATTGTACTGAATTAATAAATACATATTAATCTCACACTGCTTTTAGCTTGCGATAAGTTTATCAGAAGGTAACCCCATTTAGTGGTGGATAGTTCAGGTCCGGAAAGTAAAAATCCAGACCAAGATTCTGTTCCAATAAGTTGCATACTCTGTGAGTGTCACTCTTTATCCTCAACTGCTTGGTCGAAACAAAATCTTGGTCTGGATTTTTATTTTCTGGGCCTGATCTATCCACCTCTGACACCATCAAAATCCGGGGAGCAACTGAATATATCAGTCCTTGTTTTAAACAACAGATAAATGTCAGCCTGAATTGTTTCTGTAGCAACAAAAATGAGTTGTTTCCGTAAAAATGTTTAGGTGATACGCGAATGCTTTGTATAAAAATATTCGCTAAGAGGCTTAAAATATCTAAACTGAAAGATAAAATTGAACAGCCTGTCAGATCTGCAAAGGCGGCAATTATGCGGCAGCGTGATCGTTGCTCGCTGAAACCTCAGAAGCCGCAGTGTGGGAGATATTCCACAACAAATAAGCCGTCTCGCTAATTAAATGTCATCCTGTCTCCGCTCACTCTCACCGAAATGAATAAAACATGCTGTTAACAATTTTACTGCTAAACGCACATTACAGTGGCAGCCATGTGTAACATTATAATTACATTACAACAATACTGTGGATTAATCATTTTAGCCGGAACACTAAAGTAATTGGAAATGGCAACGCATAGTAAAAATTCTCCTCATTACTAAATGGGTAATTTGCAGCATTACATGAATATTTGACCACAGACGGAAGCAAATGGTAGAAAATAATAAGGAACCCCACAATAAAACGTTTTTCTGGGTCAGTATTACTAAGACATATTTTACAAACTAGCAAGTTGCACGACAAATACTTTCTCCTTCCAGACAGAGGGCCGTTACTTTCTAATTCCACTCAGAGCTAATTTACCTAATTACTATAGACGTGAAACTGTGATATTCAAAAGCCGTGCTCTGAGCGTCCCTCTCGCTTGGGAACGAGGCATCAAAGGCAGCATCTTATTAAAGGATCTCGTAGACGTTTCCTAATGGTCAGCAGTGCATTTCAAACAGGTCCTGCATTAATAATGGACGACCTGGCACGCTGGGGTCTTTAGTAATAGCAGTTTGCTTCGTGTTTTAGTAAGGCTGTCTCTCATAAACACAGTGGCAGATTTAAAAAACACCGATATTTTCGGCGATTGTAGCCAATCCGACGGATCCAATACAGAAAACACGGATAACTTGCGGCTAACGACCGGCAGATAGACGGCGTCGCTAGTCATTTAAAAGATGCAAATTCCGGAATATACTGTATATGGAATGGAATAACCCTTTATTGCTGTTGTTGTTGCAATACCATGTCACTAGTCACAAGTGCCAGCGAAAAAAACTGGCCATCAACCCAACCATACATAAACAAACATCACATTACAGGGGCTAGACAGGTCAGGAAGACAGGGGATATAGGAACAAGAGAGAAACAGAATTCCATGAGGAGAGAAGAGGCAAATAAAAAACTGTACTCCAGTAGGAAGTACAATGTAGGAACAGAAAAAAAACACCGCAGCATAAGCACATAGTCACTACACCTTACAACATAAAAAGTTGTGACTTGCAACAGGGGAGAGAAGTAGGGAGGTGGAGGTAGCCCAGCATAGAACAAACAGCCATCCGGCCCTGCAGCCTGTCTGGCGCTGGTCAACAGACCTGCCTATTCATGCTGGGGGTATGAAGCGGCGAAGGTGTTGGATTGGGGGAGGGTGTCCTTGGTGGTTGGGAGAGAGGAATGCAAGAGAGTCTCACTGCCTTGTTCTTCCGGTGGAGTTTTTGAATTTCAGCAGTGGCCTCGGCCAAGGCCTGTGTTGATTAGGGGGGAGCCAAGAGCAGATAGAATAGGGTTTCTTGGGTTTTCGAGTGAGAAGCTGTAATTTCGCAGCTCCTTTAATGTCCATGCTGGTCTCCGCCATCCAAAATCCTGTGCAAAGCCGTGAGCTTCTCCGTGATGTTATCCAATTTGCGGTCCATATCTGCGGTCCATAGTCCCGGTGATGACACAGTGATGTCATCCAGTTTAGCGCCAACAGCTCTGCCCAGTCCTTCAATCATCCCGGGCAGCCTAATGGGGCTTTGAGCAGCTGTCACCGTTTTCTTCAATTTAAGATACACCAGGGCAATGCCTAATCCAATCAGCATCAGACCTGTAATCATGGTTCCGAATATGTTCGATGTCCCCCACGGAGAGAGCTGCCAGACACACGACCCTCCACCTCCGTCCATCGTGTAGCCAGCTGCGTACGTCCCTGCAGGACAGTCAGGTTCCCCCCGAACCTGTGCTTCTCCTCAAGAAGATTGTGTCAATTGCGTTGAGAGACCAGTTGATCAAATCCATAATGTTCGTAGTTTTGAAGAGCAGGGCTGAGAGAGTCTCCTAAGTATAGACAGAAAGAGAGTAGACTGGACGAGACGAGAGAAGCAGAGCAGGGAAGATAAGGGAAGGGAGAGGGAGAGAAATTAACATATAGAACATAAGTCTGAGATATTTTCCTAAAATAACAATTAATGCCCGTGCACATTTTATATCAGCAATCGACACCATTCAATGCCCTATATCACGGTCAATGTGAGCATTGTGGTCCAAGCAGAGGTTGATGCAGCCCACAGAGGCATGGCCAGAGGGGGGTTACCCTTTGTTTGCTTTTCTTTTGGTACTCCGTGCATCTGGGACTGGGAAAAAGTTGCAGGAAGAAAATGTTCTGCCCTACTGTTAAAAAAAGACTTTATGGTGAGTATAAACGCCTGACAGGCACCAGGCAGCAGGTAGGTTATGCGTTGCGGGTGGTGGCATTTACATGTAACTCCCTTTAGGCTGAATGTCCCACCATGGTCCAATGCACAAGCTATATCCCATTTATCCCAGGAGAGGACGGTGGATTGGATTTGGCGCTCCAGTGCTCAAGTATCACCCTAAATGACCTCATCACAATGCATTGGTAAAACAGAAAAAACGTGTCCCCGTCACAGTTGTTTAAATATAAGATACCATCGCTATATGTTCATTTAAATAAACATAAATAAAGCGTAGTGGCGGTTGGTGGTTATGTGTGGATGGTTTGACCGCAGTCTGAAAAACAAGCGAAACATTTTACAATCATGTCAACAGTGACATTTTCCAAACAAGTGAGAAAATGTGATTTTTAAATGGCAAAATTATATTAAGAAATTATGAAAAAGATTTAATCTCAACCCAGCTAACAAGCGACTTCCTTGGTGGCCCTTTAACATATTTGTAATATATAGTTTTGCACATTGTTACATTTTATGGTTTTGCTCATTTGAACTGTTTCTTTGAATACTTGAAAATCAATAACCTTTTATAATTTTAAGGTAATTTTGTATGTAAACAGTAAAATTTGTTGGAAAATAACTATTTGTTTACTAGTATTATTTATTTCAATGTATTCATCACATTATTACATGGAACAACATTGTCAAACTATAACATTGATAATTATAGATATCAGTCAATGCTCTATATCACCCAGCTCTATATTCAGGTCTGTTTCCTTCAAAACCATACGCCAGAAACGACAGTATAATTAGATTTGGGCAAGAGTGTCTTGATCACATAAAAACACACACTTTGAGCACACTTCAGATAGAAGAGATGACTTTGTTGACTGTGGAAGCAACCATGATGTTGATGGTGAACTACGTCAAGGACAGCTGGATTTGTTTCAGGACCCATACATGCTTTTTGCAAATTTCAAGAAGGTTAACAAACCTAAGAGTTAACGTTACCACTAATTAACATAATAACACGGATACCTTAATCATACAGCGAGAACATTGTTGCATACCTTTTATCTTTTGCACGTTTCTCCTAATCTTCTTTTTTCCCCCCCAAATTGGGCACTTGACAGCTTAGCCTTTGGCCTTTTTCTCTCCATCGCTGTGTTTACTTTGTAATCGACGATTCGACAATCAACATGTTTCCCATCCCCCAACGCTGTCACTCACGACCAAAAGTCAAAACTAAAATTCACCTCCACATCATAATCGTTTTTTACTACATATTTTTATTAGCCATTTCACACAATTAAATAAATTTAAAAAGTGCAAATTATTGGTCTGAGTTTATAATATTTTGAATGGAATGTGCGTTATTTGTAAGAAAGTCAGGTGTCACAGACATAATTTAGCCCCCCTCCTTGTCTGCTTCATTTGGGAGAGGTGACCTGTGTGCTCTGCGACTCTCAACACCCCATCCCCTCTCCTCTCGCTCAGCTTCTATGCGGCTCCTTCAGCAGCAGGAGCGGCACAGGTATCATAGGGCGCTTTTCCACCGCACAAAGTACGATACGTTTGGTACGATACTTTCGCTTTTCTATTTACTTCCGGTCGAGTACCAGTACCGAAATCTCGAGTACCGAAAGTGCCAAACCAGTTGGGGTACTTCTTTGGTACTTCGGGGTGGGACTTGCAAACGTATTTGCTGTCGATCGGTTATGCAAATAGCCTGCCGCTGAAACAGAAAATACAACCGTCATCTTTTGAAACAGCGAACAGCGAGAAACAAAATAAAAAGCAGTAGAAACAAAAAACATAAAAAGTAATATGGAAGGATGGACAAACGAGGAAACACAGGCTTTAATCGCCATATGGTCGGATGAACAGATACAGCGGGATTTAGATGGCTTGAAATTAAAGTTTTTGCCGTTCTTGGCAATTCAGTTTTCCTATGTTTCTGTATGTAGCTGTTGTTTTCATGTCTTTTTACGAAACTCTTGAAGAAAACAAGCCATATATTTTAAAACATCACATGCCTTTCGATGTTTTTGTTTTTACAGATAAATGAAATTACTTAATTCGCTGGTTAGAGATATTTCTATTTGATGAAAACGGTATAGTATTGCTTATAAGACTATATTGTGCGTGACGATCTACTGTATTCACATGTAATAATGTACCCGAGTGATTTCAGACATCTCACATACATCTTTGCCTAAATATTAGGAAAAACATTATTTCCTGACATCCAGGATATTTGGTCCCCTCCGGTAAGACAGGTTTACAGCAACTCGATCTGGGCCTCGGTACTAATAACAATACTGTATTCACATGTGATAATGTACCTGGGTCATTTTCAGACATTTCTCATACCTCGTTGCTTTAATATTAGGGGAAACATTATTTCCTGATTGACATGAGAAACACACGGAAACTGAATTGCCCGGGACCCCTGTAATACCAAGCCGCTTGGAAGAAATTACACGCGAAACACCGAACAATGCCGCTTGAAAATAAATAAAACATAATTAAAAAAATTGTTTGCTTCCAAAAGATTTAATTAGCAGTACGCTAATTCTTACTGTCTTGATCGGCTTAGCCGAAGTAAGTGTACCTACGTAAATGTATTTGATGGCAGCATTCATGCAATTTGGATATTACTGAATCTTATACTGGGATAGAAGCTGACGTAACATATTAATAAACAGGATTTTCCAGCCTAAACTGTTAGTTTTAATTTTGTGCTGTTTTTTTTTTGTGAAAAATATTATGATTAAGCTGCGCTTTGTGACGATGTCAGTCAGGGGCGGTCGCTGATGATGTCATTTTGCCATTTTTTTTACGCCAGTGGAAAACCGACACGAAACAAGTACCGTACTTTCGGGACTTTATGGAAGTACCGAAGGTACGGTACCTGGTGCAGTGGAAAAACGACCATAGATAATAGAAAAGTAGCACAGATTATTATTTTATAAGTTTGTGTGCCGCCCCCCACATGTCATGATAAAATGCCGCCCTGGGCGGCTGCCTCGTTCGCCCATGCCTAAAACCGCCACTGGTCCAAACCTTCGACTGGGACTGTGTGTATACACACACACACAATTTACAAAACATCATATGTAACAGTCCTGGTGGTATGGTGGATGAGCCCTGTTGCTTCACGGGTTGAGGGTTCAAATTGTGTCCCCTCTCTGTGTGTTTGGCACTTGCATTCTCACGCTGCACTCTTCTCTGGTCTGCACTCCCTATACAGCTCCCCATCATCTTTGTTTGCCCTGTGACGGACTGGCATCCCACCCACGGTGTACCCCAACCTTGTGTCCTATGCTGTTTCGGATTGCCTCCCTCGTCCCCCTAACCCAGCCCTGCATAAATGCTTGGAGGATACAAACAGTGGTTACATTGTTATATACAGTATTGTTACTTTTGTTCATAGAGCAGGCAAATTGACTATCTGCAACCCTGCAGGGAGTTACAGGTGGATGTGTGAGCGTTATGGAACAGGTGGTACCTCCTGCTGAAAGACACTGACGTTCGCACATTGTCAGCGGCAGCAGTGATGCAGTGCCCTTCCGAGGACACGCTTCTGACAACAGCCACAAAAGCTCTTCTTTTCTTTGTCCTTTGTCTGCTGCCTCTGTAAACAAGCTGGTTCAAAGTCATCTGGCATTTTTGTATTTAAATCAGTGTCACTGTTTATGAGGACAGCTTGAACTTTGTTAATGAACCCTAGCATTACTCAGTGTCGGTGAACCGTAATACTTACAAGACCTACACGATCTTTAATATTTTGGTCGGCAGGGGGCAATATATTACGCACTGTAGGAATAATGGTCTACTGCTATGGTTATTGGAGAAGAACTGTTGCATATTTCATATTTGGTAAATGTGCTCCACCTTGTGGAGAAATGTATATATGCAAATCAGAAGAGAGTCAGTGTTGAACTGAATGTGTTCCTCAAACTAACACAATGGAAGCATGTAGAATTATGCAACAGGTTTTTCAGAAAATACCATCTTCAGAAGAAAATGATTGGAAAGTGGCTCATTCATGGCCATGTATTGGAGGAGAGCAGGTCTGCCAGCTCTCATACATTTGGCGTGACACTCTTTCTGACACTCATGCTCTCAAGAAATCTTACAGCAAATCTTTATTATTCCATTATAAACCTGAAATTAACTACAACAGAAGCATTGGGGCAGTTTGCAAACCTGACAGATTATTTACAAGGTACTAAAGCTGTTACATGCATGTAAATATGCAGACTTGTCTCGTACCGACAGCTGACCAAACTTGACAACCCTAGGAAAGTATTTAAGAAAAAAAAAATCTAAACCCTAATTCCTTTCCTGTCACTTATTATAGAGGCACATACCACTATTAACTTTGAATTAATGTAGTAAACATGAGGGTCTAGAAAAGATATATTGCTGAGCTGTATACAAACAATATGAAAGGCTGTACAGTAAATCTGTTATTATTGCCTTGCATTGATCAGGAGTCACGTCCAATCAGCAGTTTAGTGGCCTGTTGTATCTGCTGCAGCCACTCTAAGGCCTGAACTCCAGGCCTGCTCTCCAAAGCAAGCTGGCTAGCCTTGTTCCTCTAAGGCCTGAACTCCAGGCCTGCTCCCCAAAGCAAGCTGGCTAGCCTTGTTCCTCTAAGGTCCCCAGACAGCTTCTTTTGTGAGGCAAATCTCGTTTGACAGTTGGCAGACTGTGGAGTTTGAGTCCTAAATCATTCTACTCACCATCCCGCTCCTATTGTGTTTCCGGCCTGCTTTTTAGAACACGGGCAAATCTACAACCACCACCTCCTCCCCCCCAGACCAACCAGAACCCCCAAAGATGCTCAGCACCAGTCATGTCTTTTACGTCCCTGTGCTTTCAGTGCTACAGTACCATCAAATGGCGCGTCACCAATCACACCAAGCATTCAGCTAAAGGCATCGTTATGGATATTGCACATCGATACATTCCCCCCAGGTAATATGAAACAGATGTTTGTCAGAGGAATGTGTACTGCACGTATTCCCTGAGCAGGACAGCTGCATATGCAACAGACTGATGAGTGAAGTTACATTTTCCTGCGCTTGGTCAGAGGTAACCGTGGTGACGGGTGAATTTTGCTGGGTTTAGTTACCAGTAACCTTGGTGGCAGGTTGACTTTTGCCAAATTTGGTTAAAGGTAACCTTGGCGACAGGTGACTTTTGCTGACCACGACTAGAGTGCATTTCCCAGAATTCCTCAGCAATGGTGCAGTCTGACCACGTACAGCACAAACTGCACTCTGTCTGATGAATGAACAATGGCAGATATGGATGTGTTGACGCAACCATTCTTCGTGGTTTGGTGTGGTTATTTGTGTTAAGACTGGTATTAAATGAAGCAAACAATTTCTGCAAATATTGGGAATAATCAAAAGATACCCGGTGTAACAACCTTCCCTTAAACCTGTTCCCTCAAGCCATATCACCGTGCATTTGCGGAATGAATGAAAGTTTCTCATAATTCATAAAGCTGTCTCCAGGATTTATTTTTTGTTGCTTGTAGGTAGGCCAGTGATTTATCATGAACAAATTATCCGGTGTGTTTTAACAAAGCTCACCCAGGGAGAACGATGACATATTATACACATGAAATGAGAGCTGCAAGGTCACGTGTGGCAATATTACGCGACTCTCTGCCTCGTCTCTGCTGTGCCAGGTTCGCAGCAGCCAATATACAGGTCGCAGGTGACACCAAGCTACCAGGAGTGGACATGTTACGGCTCATGGCTTCCGAAATGTTACACAAATGGAAAACATCTATTGGACTTGTTATAAAGCCCATCCACTCATGTGTTCTTCGTGATGTGAAGACTTGGAGCACGTCCCACGTGTTGCTTCCCTTCGACTGGGTCTTTTAAGACCCAGTTGCAGTTCATATCCTTTATAGCAGTGTTTCCCAATCTGGTCCTCGGAGACCCGCAGCCAATCCACGCTTTTGCTCCCTCCGATCAAGCTGTGTGATGGTCCACAAAAACGTGGGCTGCCTGTGGGTCCCTGAGGCCCAGATTAGGAAACGCTGCCTTATCAAGCCAGTAGTCTGTCTCTTTGCATGCATTTCTAGGGGTTTGCATGATGGGGTTAGGAAGGTTAGTGGAAGGATAAGGGTTAATATAGTAGTTAGTGCTATGGTTAGGGTTGAAAGTAATGTTAGTGGTAGAGTTAACGCTAGGGGAAAGGTAAAATCTTGGTTGTTTTTGGCATGACCTCGTGCCTTGAGGTCATCAGGAAGTCCTCTGCCATAAATATACCAATGGGAACCCAGACGTCCATGGGTGGGTGGGGGGGGGGGGGGGTGGGGGGACCTACCCCGGCCTGTCAACCCCGGGGAAAATGTAAAAAGTAAATATAAGGGATGTGTCAAAGGACAAC
>JAABNY020000082.1:14132685-14145295 GCA_015164015.2 Brevimyrus niger
GAAAAAAGGGGGGGGGAGGGGGGGGGGGGGGCGGGGGGGGGGGGGGGGGGGGGGGGGGGGCAGGAGGACCTAGCACAGTCTGTCAATCCCTGGGAAAATGTAAATAATTAATATAAAGGACTGTTACAATGCAAACACTCCGCTGGGGAGGCTGGAATGGGGGAGACCTCACACACGCCATCAAACTGCAGAGCAAACAGGACCAGGGGCCCACATGGGGAATCCAGTTTCAGGGAGCAGGCGAAGCTTCTGGGCCTGTAATCGGAAGGTCGCCGATTCGGCAAAATGGTCACATGTCTGTGGGCCCTTGGGCAAAGCCCTTAAGCCCCAGCTCCATGCTTGCTGCTGCAGGTGGCTGCCCTTTGCTGGGAAGCTTGCTCTCACCTACCTGTGTGTCATGGAAAGCCAGATGGCATAAGTAAAAAGACAGCAATCAATGGTATAATAATAATAATAATAATAATAATTAGTAGTAGTAGTAGTAGTAGTATTACCTTGTTTCTAAGGTTCTCTGTGATCACTTTACTTGAGGGGACACAAATGCTTAGTAGTGACTCAGTTACAAAGTACAAATCATGAACAAATGTATTAGCTACTTGAGATAAAAGATGGTCACGATTCACTAGTGAACTAACACAAGATCAGTATTTCACTTGTCTTAGTACTTGTTCCTTCAGTTCACAAAGGTTTACAGAATTCACAGATAACCGTAACAAACAGTAACAAATATTGTAAATGCTTGAAGCCACGATTCATTAATATCAAACAAACATGACGTCAGTATGTAACTAAGACTGTAGAAAATCGGTACATAGACTAGTGGCCAAAATGTGGAAACACTTCCAGGTTTTAGAGATTGCAAAACTGTGTTCAACTGTTGCCCCAGAGATGCATTTAATCCTCCAGCGTATGATATTTGTAAAATCATACGTTAGACTATGAAATAAGTAACTGGGTGTTACAGTAGTTAACCCTGTCGCCTCCCACCTCTGGGTCCGGGATTCAGGAGTCCACCACGGTTCCATGTCTCGCTGTATCATTGTGGGATTTTCTCCAAAAACTCTGCCCCCCCCTAGTCCAGGTAAAACCTGCTGAGATTAATTGGAGTTACCAGATTGTCCATAGGTGTATATGTGAGTGAATGGTGTGTGAGCCTGCCTGGTGACGGGCTCATGCTCGTGCCCCATCCTGGGCTGTTCCCTGCTTTGTGCCCATAGGCTCCAGGCCCCCTGAATAGGGCAAGTAGTTACAGACAAATGGATGGATAAATAATTGAATTAAAGTTCTGCAGTCTATAAAAATGGGAAGTGCTTCCACAATTTTGGCCACTAGTGGAAGTAAGAGCATAGTAGTATGTTTTCTAAAATAAATGAATAATAGTATGATGGAGGAAAAGGTTGGAAGGACCACAAGTTCATCTGTCCATGTTCTGTCCATGTTCAATGTGTGGAGATTGACATTGTCAATGGGTGATACAACGACAGAGTAGTATGCCTGCACAGGGATGGATGATGGCAGCAAACTCAAAGCTGACGGCCTGAAGCCGCGATGGCTGAGGGTCTGACCATATAAGCCCCAGCTGCTTGGGGAGGGGACAGACCCTCTCTGCACCCACCACGGCTCGCTGTCCGCACAGCGTATCAGAAACCTCGCCTCCCCTATCTGCAGACGGCTGCGGTGACCACTGGCTGTTTGAATTCCTTTCTTACTGTTTACCTTATTTGGATAAAGCAAACAGAGATTAACTCTCTTTTTAAAAATTCCGTGGTCTTATTTGGTGACTCTCAGCATGTGTTTTAATGTACAGTATGATGTACCTGTTAACTATGGGAGTGACTCATTCATCCCAATAGAACACAAGATAAAGGTATTATTTTTATAATAATGTTGATTTCAGGTATATTCCTCACCCAGCATGTCCCCCGCCTTGTTTCCTGTGCTTCTTGGAATAGACTCCAAGCTCACACTGACCTTATAGGTGGTTATGAAAGAAAATTAATATTTTTATCAGCTGAGTAGTTTCTCTGAAATTTTACCTGTGAGATTACTTGCTTGCCTTCTAAACGGATAGAGTCGGCTTCCAGCCGCCACATGCCTGCTCGGACCCATTGCCCATCCAACTAACCTCGCCATCAGGCAGCCTGCAATGCATTATTTGCGTGCGTTCCTTATTTTCTGATAGAATACAAATCAATTGAACCCCCCCCCCCCCCCCGCCCACTTCTTCTACGGGACTTTTGGGCCAGCAATGAAAACCCAAGTCAACTAGAGATTCTTCAGTGCACAGATTCAGTTTCAAAAGGAAGACATTTTCCTCACTCTCACATCACATTCAAGAATTAAAAAAAAAAATCTTTGTATTTTATTACTACTCATATTAGTGTAACTTTGTCATTTCATTTTTTAATTGCGTATATGCTAATTATGGTCCCCCAAAGAGAGTTTAGAATATAGACATGCAGATGTCTGTTCATTTATAATATAGACATGCGGGTGTCTGTTCATTTATAATACTGACATGCAGATGTCTATTAAGGGTCATTTACATATAAATGAGGTCGTAGATTATCTCTGTTCTACTCTTATCTTGATTTCTTTATCTGTGGTCATTTGAAAAACACAACTAGACCAGTAAATTTAAGGTCGCGAATTCGCAGGAAAACGGCCCACAGCACACAGAGACTTGACCGTAGATGTGGATGTTTTCCATAAAATACAGCTTGAATGCAAAGGGAGAAACAGGGTGGGGGCATAAATGACATTGCGACACTAGAAATAAAATAGGCGTTCTGTGTTTATGGATGCTGGTGTGGAAACAAAGAGGGTGGCACTGAATCAGACATGTCAGTTTAAGTCAAGGCCCAGTCATTCTGCCTCTGCTAGGTCACCCCACCCCATTAATAACAGGAATCCCATAGTCGCCCTTTCTAAATTTGGTTAACCTCAATGTTGGTGTACCTATCCAAATAAGGACCATCCATTCATTTCTATGAGAAAATTCCTAATCCCAATCATGACACTCTTAACCTCTACCCATCCCTAACCTTAACCATAAGTATCTAACCCAAATGCAAGACTTTTGGCATTTTTACTTTTTTGATTGCATTCACAGATTTTTATAAAGCTGAGGTTATCCAAATGGGGACCTCAAAAGATGTACCCAAAAGTAGGGAAATTTCAGGTTTTACTACACTTTGTCAATTTGGTCCTCAGTTGTGATCTATGCAAACCCCCCCCCCCCCACACACACACCTATTATATATCGGTTAAACGGAGGGCCCCCATTGCCAGCTCAGGCAACCCAGGGCCTCCACTGAGATAACAATTCCTGAAAATACACTCAATATTCTTTGCTAACAAATAAATGTACAGTATGTTCACAATTTCAGTACCTTTATTAGCAAGAAAATGTCACACATTTAATTAATCAAAGTAACCTTCATAGGATGAAACAGTTATAGTAACTAACGCATTTAAAGTTGAAGGACTGCTTAGAATTTGATTTGATCACCAGACAACCAGTAAATAGGATGTCAGATGTTGTACATGTTGTAAAGGAAACTTGTTCTATTTGATTTATTTTCATTTATTGTTACTCATTCAACTTTCTAGTGCTTAACATGAATAAAAAATCTGCAGTTTAAGAAATGAATGGAAAAACGGTAAAACCCAACCTCATCCAGTCCTCATGTTACCCAATAGAACTGCCATTGCATTTCCTCAAAAATATATGTTCTGGAATGAGTCAGTTTGCAAATTTTCTCTTCAATTTTTAATAAAAAGGGACATTCAGTACAATGTGAAGTCCACCGGAGACCGTCTGCCGACATGCTATTTTCCCGTGAAGTTCGGGATGAGGCTGTAAAGAAACGGCACCCGCCGGCCAAGCTTATCGTCCGTCCGCAGCCTCGCCCAGGGGCTGTCAGCTGTGCGACTTCCTGTTGCACAACACTATCAGCAGGAAGACAGCATTGCACCGTTGGAAAGGCAGAAAAATGACACATGTAAACACGCGTAAACATTTAACAAAAACAAATGATCCATATTCAGTGAAACATTGGCCCTTTTATCTACCGCACTGCCTTTACCACTAACATGGCGTCACTTAAAATACAAACAGATTAAAATACACACGCTAACATAGTGTCACTTAATATACACACATGTTCATAACTATGTAACTTTTAGACTAAGTATTTAAACTAATATAAATTTATTGTATACTGACATTTTATGGTAATGAAACATTCTTCTTTTTAGGGAAAGGGAAGACCAGACACCATATAGTGTTTTCAGTATAACAAAATGAATCTCATCCTGATGCAGAAGTTCATATAAATTCAGTTTAGCCATTAGACAATTAAAAGTAAATGTAATCATTAAAATTAGTTGTGACTGTCACTTCTGAACAAAACACCCCTACTCCCATGCAATGCTTTAAAAAAATACAACTTAGTGAAATAAAATGTAAAAAAAAAAAATTAAAATATCCTAGTAAAAGCTGATTTGTAAAAGTCCATTGCCTGTATCATTCTGTGGCCCTGTATCTCAGCAAGGAAAGCCTGCGAACATCATCTTTTAGCAAATTCACACTTAATAGCATCAGTGCCTGAGTGGTGTGTTAATTATGCTCTTGTTATGCTATTTCGGATCCCCGTCAGGGTCATTATGATCCAGTTCTTGGGCGGTGACAGTGATCATGGTCCCCGCCTGGTACAGGAAGCCATAAGGACACTTTAAGTGTCACAGCTCGTCTGAGCGACATGGGCGGCGTTGGCTGAAATTGGGTAACATCTGGCTGTTTAAACAGGACGTTGCCACTAGAGTCCGTGTCATGACCAGCGAAGAGCTGCTTTAAAACAGGCCTCTGGGGAGGGGGGTGAAGGGGGGGGGGGCTCCCCCTGCCATAAAGCAGAGTGCTTTGAATTCAGAAACTCTACCCCTCAATCTTTCTGAGCCCTTTCTTACTCGGCTGGGTTTATCCTTGTGCTCATGGGGCCCAGTTACACATAGAGGTTATATAAGGGGAAGGACCAGGGTTTTAGAAGCCTGTGGCACAGAAGCACCATTATCGGCAGCCCATACAGTATGTGTGTGCGGCTTTATAATGCCCCACCGACATTAGACACCGGGCAATTTGTACGGCAAAAAGGAGGTCCAGCCTAGCGGTCGGTGGAAACGGCAAAGCCGTACCGACACAGGAAGGTCGAGGTGCAAGTCGACAGGCAGCTCATCTCACACCCAAGGGACGCAAAGACACCTTTCACAACTGCTTGCTGGGTGAAGGGCAGTTAGACAGTTGTTTTTTGTCATTGCGGTGTTGGGCCACTTGGGTGTTGCTATCCGAGCCCGAATGGCCCTGTGGCAGCCAGTGTCCAGTATGGCTTGTGTTTGTTAGTGCCAGGCAGTTAGTGACTCTCTGTGGATCCTGCTAAACGAATCTGGGCAGGATTTCCATCATCTCAGATTTGTCAGATGGCGAACTGAAAGGTTTGCGGTTGTGAGCTGACGGCTCCGCGGAGACCGCCATGTTACGGCCGTTTGTGTGCCGAAGGAGTTTCGGTCCTGCTGCCAGGTGGCGACTTTCCAAGCCCAGCGAGCGGATAAAGGCCGAAACCACATTAAAGGAGCCTAAACTCCAGCTATCAGGAAACAGGATGTCCTTCTTACAACAGGCCGCTTTCATTAGCGGAAAGTGTGCATTTATTAAATGGATACAAATAAAGTCAACAGCCTGCGCAGTACTGTGCTGGAGACGATAAGCTCCGCGGTGACAGAACTATGACTGTGAAAGTGAAGCATAGACTGACAGGCAAACAGACGGCGATTTCTCAGACTGCGCGGTGTCCAATGTCATCACTCTGGGACCCCGGCCTCCAGCCATCAGGAGAAGACCGTCGGGGCCCTTAAACAGGCCTTTTTGGTTGGGAGGTGCAGACGTCTGGTGCGTAAGAGGTGCGCAGCGGAGGAACACGAGCGCGTTTGGGACCCGGGTCCCCCAGGTTTTTCCTCTCTATGTCAACAAAGTCATGTGATTTGATGATGATGCCTTATTTGGTATTTGTGTAAAAATGAGTACAGATGTATTGGAATGCTTCTTTTCGCATATCCCATCAGACTCTCTTTTGAGACACACACACACACACACACACACACAGAGCGGAGAGTCAGGCGCTGGACATGCTGTATATTCCCTGCCCAAGGACCAGCTCCTGGGTCACCCACCAACCCTGGATATTGCCGTTAATGAGAGTCACAGACTAGGACCACTGATATGTCATAATCCAGACACCTACTTCTATGCATTCCAGAACTACTATATATTGACCTAAGTCAGCTAAATACAGAATTTATAATCCATTTATTATAGATAGATGATAGATGCTTCATAAACATAATAACAGAGCCACACAGAAAGCATTTCATTAGCTTAAACTTGGATTCCTGTCCCCGTGTCATCATTTACTTTTTAATTGTACGTACCATAACATTTCCTATAAAAGAAATCCTACAGAACAGAAAAACAGTTATAGCTTCCTTCTGTGTAACAAAACAAAAATGAAACCTACATCGCCGGGTGTGAGGTTTATTAACCAATTATAAACACTTCAATTATGTCATTATGTCACATTCACTCATTTTTGGAAAACAATTCATTCAGCACAATGGGGCCTATTCATCCAACAAATTTAAAGTTGTGTTTGCTCCATGGCTGCTGAAAGCCAGATTGCATGACCCTGATTGCGCATGTGTCTGCCTCGTTGGAAGCGTATATTTTCATACCACCATAGACTCATAAGAATGCAGTCAGTCATGAACCACAAATCCACAAGACACAAGAAATGGAGGTTGCTGTCTGAATGAGGTCACAATCAGTCTGTCTTTATAGATTTGTTTCTGTCCAAATGTACTTCTGCTTATTTCAAAAAGAATCCACTCTACGCCACACACACACACGTGTGTATATATATATACTGTATATACATATATATACAGTATATAAAACATTGACAAGTAATTTACTATCTGTTATACAGCATTTCAAGATTTATATAGTGGACTATAATAGTTGTAACTACAGACTTTTTTAACAAAAAAATCTACTGATTTCTTTAAACAGAAACATGTGAAAGGAAATTGTGAAATAATAGCACACAAGCGTGTGAGTTTGGGGTGTTATAAACGATAGAAGGGTGACTGGCGGTGAGGTGACCTTTCTTTATCTGAAGTCATAACGAACATGAATGGTGCTGTGGTTGATAATGGATGTTACAGGGAGGTGAGAGTAGAATAGAGGTCATCAGAAAGGCATGTAGAGATCAGGCAGGGCTGGGATGCTCCGCTACACACTGAGAGCTCTGAAATCCCAGAACAGAGAGTTACCATACGTGTGTTATAGAAATACTGACAACTGTTTCTGCCCCCAGAACCTCCAACAGCCAGCCATCACCAGAGGCGGACATTTCAGGTCCAGAAAGTAAAAATCCAAACCAGGATTTTGTTTCAACCAACCAGATTGTGACTCTTTTTAGTCGACTGGTTGGTTGAAACAAAGTCCTGGTTTGGATTTTTTTAACTTTCTGGACCTGAAATGTCCACCTCTGGCCATCACACAGGAGTCTGGACCTCTGACGTGAGACAAACGGATCTTCACCTGAGGCAGAAGGACATTCCTGTTTAGACAGAGAAGAGGAGGAATGAGGTCCTGAAACACAGTGGATGGAATTTATAAGTGCTGCTGGCCACTGATTAGTTTAGCCCATTTTCCATTGGTAGTTTTATTGGTGCGCATTGGATTAAATGGAAATCCTACTCCCTGTGGTTTTGCAGTTTTTCAGTACATGTGGCTGGGGCGGCAGGTGAGGCTTGGGATTGTTTTAAAAATCAGGTACTTGTAGATTTTACACATGATCTGTGGAAGTAAAGAAAGAAACAACATCACTCACTGGAATCAGAGAGGTACGTTATTTGTGCATGTAATACAATCCATGAACCATACTGTGCTACTCATATGTTGTATCAGGTAATTTTAAATAGTTAAACGAAAGAGCAGAGAAAAACACAGCGAAGAAGGAAGCCACAGACGTAAACTGGTTGACATATTGTGGTTTCGGTGAGCTTGCTGAGGGGGAGCAGTTAAGCTGACTGTAAACATCCGGGATTCCGCAGAAGGTTGGGCACCACTTAAATCCTCCTCCTCGACAAAGTGTGTCAAATCACAGGAACGTTGCCGTCGCTGTCTGAGTTTCTGGGTACAATGTGTTCGCGGCCGGCATTCTCTCTCCCCCGAACCCCCACCTGAACGCTGGATCTGAAAAACATGGGGAAAACCAACCATATCACCCCTCCAAGTTCGTTTCGTAAAATCTTACACGTAGCTAGTCTAAGTATTTATGACCTGGTTGTTATGATGTGAATGTGCAATATCTCTGCGCATGTTTCAAGAGGGATTTATCCGTATCATAACAATTTACAGGCCACGTTCCTCAGAAAATCCCATCATTTATATATCTTTTTTCTCCAGAAAATAAGAGAGTAGCACAATTTCTCCACTACAGGGCCAAATGAAAAAGGCTAGACGGGGAAGATCTGGGCCGATCCAGACTCAACTCATTTATTTTTCCATTGCAAACAGGAACGCGGTCCAAGGTGTTGATTCTAAAGCAGTGTTGATTGACATACAGTCACTGTAGTATTGACTGAACTCACATATCACCAAATGACAGAAAAAACTATCATAATATAATAAAAAGGACCTAGAAGCCCGGGCTTAACTAAAAAAAACCTTTATTACTGCACAAATAATACTGCAGAGCCAGTTACAGAGGCATGAATTATTAAGGGACACGGAATGCGGACATGAAGCACTTTTCATTTCCGACCGATTGCTTCGAATCCCACTGAAACAATCCCTGTACAAACAGACATGAGGGATTATTTGTGTGCTCATTATTTCACAATATTATTTGCTTTTACAATATGGAGCCGCCGAAATGAGGAATGAAATGTACAAATGCCACAGTTCGAAGCATTACTCAAGCAGACCCTTTGCGATGGCAGGGGATCAAAGCGTCACAGGACTCCGGGTCACTGGTGTGGACGGTTCCCTTGATGGAAGCTTGGCGAGAAAAAAACACTGTGAAAAAGAACCTTAAATGGTAAAATGAGCCCATCTGGAACATGAACCAAATCTGGCTTCAGTTACTTTTTTATCCTGAATTTTATCTACTTCTATCACTGTCTGGCTTATCAGTTCTGAGGGATAATGTGCCCAGTGTACAGTAGGTATCAGACCCTCCTCTTTGCCCTTCCCACTCCATTTGCCATAGCTGAGGATGCCACTCGCTGCCCTTCTGCTGACCCGACTGGCAAACCCATCAGCCTGTTGGGATATTTCCACTCAACACCGCGCTACAGCCGCATGACGACACGTAAGCAACAATGACACGTTACGAAATAACTGGAAACGAAACCCATCACGGATATTTTGTGTGACAACATTGCAACAAGAGCTTCGACGGACACACAGAGCAATGTGTCATAGGGATGTAAAGATAGAACGGGGCTATTATTGTGAGATGGGAGTAGATACGGGTTCGACAAACAGTGTAGGGAGGGATGAAAGAACAGCCATCTCAATATTACGTGGGAAAAACATTCAGTAAAAGGGTCCCGAGGAGCTACAAATGAGTGCAAGGCTAGGCATTGGGGTCTGTGTTACCCCCATTTATGTGTACTGGGGAGCAGGAATGTAGAGCTGATCTGCTTATCTCCTGTCTTTGCCCTCCCCCACAATCTCTTGTACATGATGGTCGATTTAACAATCCACTAACAGACAAATAAGACCACTGACTGCATACAGTAGGACAAGGTAGCTGAATGACATCCCCAAGGACTGGAAAATTTACCATACATTCCTATGGAGAAAATAATTTTACAGGGACATTTTTGAGGTGTGTGTGTGTGTGTGGGGCACAGGTGGGTTTTATGGATTTTATTTGGGACCTGATACCACAGACAGAATAGAAGTGTGTATAATGGTGCAAATGTCAGAGTGGTATATATTATGTTATGGGTTCTCATTTAGGAGACAAAATACCCTGTACGATATACCACCCACAGAAACTGCAGAGGACAATACATATTCCCAGCTACACTGTAAAACTATAATCCAGGGAACATGACAGTGACAAGCATTCATTGCCTACAGACTCTAGACATGATGCAAGCGAGAAATGAATGTCGCTTAAATCAAATGTAATACAAACGATTTCCATGTGTGCTGCCCGCGCTCTGCCCACTCACAGTGATTAAAAAATAATTTATAAACGGCCCTGCGCGGTTTATTCAAGCTGTGCGCTCTCTTATCTTGCTGCAGCGCTGGGTTAATAATAACCTCATAAAGACACAACATGCAGTGTCATCTTGACAGATGCGCCTTTCATCTCTCTTGTAATGCGTTGCCTCACACAGCGAAGGGATTTGACCTGCTGCTGAGTCTCAACCGACGGCATTAGTGCCCTCAAGTCGGAGAGTATCATCAGTCAAGCAGTAGGGGGCGCCAGCGGCCACGTCTTAATGGCGAATAGTGCGCGCTGCTTTGAATGCGAGCGCCACAGTCCCATCGGCGTCCCAAAGGCAATGACCCTTTGCGGTAACGCGGTCTCGCTGCAGGAAGGGCATGCGAAAAAAAAAACAATGAGAAGAAAGCCAAACATGTGCTCCAGTCATACTTATGCATATCTGTGGTTTCGTTCGGGTTCGAATCTGACAAATGTGTAGATTTTAAACAACATCAGGAGGCGTTTTACTTTGCTCTCGTGCTGCGCTCTGAGTAACCGATTTTCGAATTGAAAGAAAACAAATAATAGAGGCAAGTAATGTACATCATGGTCTGAAGAGGTCTGTGCCAATTATACTGGTAAATATAGTTTTCTTCCTTGGAAGTAGCGCATTTGTAATGGCCGGATTGCATGGAAAGGCCCGCACTCTTGGCTGTGAGTCTCGTGGGAGAGCTGTGACCTCGGCAGTCCCCATCAGCCTTCCTGGGGGGGTGAAGTCGCACGTCTCTCACATCATTTTCCTGACAGAGGTCTGCGCAATTCTTTTGCCCTTCAGTCAATCTCCATGCTTAGTCACCCAGAGAAATGGGGAACCATGAAGCCATTGATCTGATCGTGTAGTACGATGTCCTGCAGTGACCCTGTCCCAAATGAATAAGGTTAACTGCAGATCTCCAAATACATGTTTATTGCATACAGCTACACAGACATTAAAATCAATGTGCAGAATCTAAGGAAAATACCCCTGCAATATTATTGTTAACAGTGTGTTTGGGTGGAACTTGGGTGGACTAGAAATAATTAGAAATGACTTGTGGCTAAGTAATGCAATCAAAATGTAAATGTAAACTGATTTTGAAATATGGTCATATACCTCTTAATAGACAGCATGAAATATCACATTTCGCACCTGATTAATTAATCTCATGATCGCGATTTGTTTGGCATTTCGTGAGGGTGGAGAAGCTTCAGCCCTGGGAAGTCTTACACACCTGAGGGAACAGCAAAATATTATGTGCAGTTAATCTTTTAACCCATTCAATCGAATAATCTTTTTTTGGGCCAGTAATTACTGCATAAGGTCGGGAAATCCAACCCTGTGCTCTATAAGCGGCTGCGAAAATGGGTTTCTGGTAGGAGAATGACAAATGTCTGGAGTTGCTGTATTTCATCGTGTTTACATAGTGTGGACCGTTGCTGAAATTAATATTTCAGAATTCCCCTCATTTATTATAATGGCCACATAAAACAATAATTCAGTTTCAATAATGTTCTGCGGATAATGCGGCATCCATCCATCTTCCAACCACTTACAGTGTTACAGGGGTGCTGGGGTACACCCCGGATGAGGCTATTATTATCTTTATTTATTTATTTTAATTGCCCACCACCACCCCCCCCCTCATCGGAGGACAACTTTATTTTACATTAAATTATAGGACAAAGAGTGTGAGTGCTCGGAACTCACCCGTCCTGGTGCCGTGAAAAAGAAAAACAACAATACAGAAACAACAATCTTAACAATAACAGACATTAATCACCGCGTGGAGAGGGGGGGAGAAAAAAAAACCCCAAAAAAACAAAGGCATACAGAAATAATGACACTAATTATGTAGGTGGGATGGAGAAAATTAAGTATAGGGGAACACACGATACAAACAACCATAAGAAACATAACACTCATTACTTTAAGGACGTTAAACAACAAAAATTATACTATCATCAATAATAATAATAATTAATAATGTTACAAATAGGTATTGTATATATGTGTTATATATATGTAGCATACACACACGTGATCCTACCCATATACATGTCTATTTGAATTCCTATATGTATAACATACGCTAAAAAGTAATAATAATAACGATATTGATCGCTTGACCATTCTAACCATTCTTGTATGTGCAAGTGTAGTAGGTGTGAACTGATTTGTTATTGGATATGCTGGCATTTGATGCCGTCAGGGGAAGCACCAAGGAAAGCGGATCTAGGGCCAATGGGCCCCACAAACCGGGACCACCATCCCCCCCCCCCCCGCCCCC
>JAABNY020000082.1:14145395-14156083 GCA_015164015.2 Brevimyrus niger
CCCCCACACCCAGGAGTGGACCCACGGCAACTGGGGAGTGGCAGACCCCCCGCCCAGCTCAAACCGAACCCCTCAACCGGTCTAGCAGGGCCCAGAGCGTCCAAAGATTCCTGGACCGCCCACCACACATTAAGTGCACTTTCATAATGCATTCATAATGCATTCATAGAACATTCATAAGCAGCGTGCAAGTACACCTTAACATCCAAACACCTCTTAACAGCTTTAATATACATTAATAACAAACATTATATGATTATACAATTATAATGTTTGTTATTATTATATAATGTTTGTTATTAATGTATATTACATTCCTAAGGGAAGTATGTTAAGGATGTTAAGGTATACATACATGATGTTTATGAATGTTTCATGGATACTTAATGAATACATTATGAAGGTGTACTGAATGTTTTATGAATGCAATATAAAAGCATTATGAAGGTGCAGTTAATGTAAAGTGTCACTCTTTATTTTACACATTTAAATTGTATTAAGTTGTTGCCCCCTTAAAGATGAAGTAGTCATGTGCCCGGTATAGTTAACAGATGCTAAACAGGTTGAAATAATTAACCAATAGCAGCCAGCATATGAGTAGTATTTACACTGGCCCTGTGTTCTGTTATGCTTGGATTTGCCTCTGTCACATTGCACGGCAAGCTTAGAGTCAGGCGTGTGGATTGCACAAGGGGGGTGTGTGGCTTCTTCAAAACCCCTCTCTCCCCAGGTTTTGTTGTCGTTGGAAAACTCACATCATGCTTTATCTTCTAACGAACTCATCAGGATAATTGTGAAAATGAGAGGGTGGTCGCAAGGCAAACAGTAGGCAGACACAGGCAGCGTCCTCAGCCTCGGTCACTGAAGGCGATCGCGTTATAATCCACATATGCGAAAGGATGTCGCATGTCATGGCTTAATTTCTGGTTTGGGATTTTGCTGTGGAAATGAATTCAATTAAAATTGTGAAACACTAATTACTGTAAAGTCGGCAAAATAGAATATTGGCTCTAAGATAATTGTAGGCTATTTTCATTGCATGATATTAACATAAAGATAATTTTGTACCCAGTGTTCATTCGTTTGTCTTTGAATGAAATATGACACATTGTGGAAGTAGGGGTTCATGTGAATATTGGGGGGGGGGGGTTCAACTTCAACCCTCCTAAGCCCCCTCACAAGAAATGGAAATAAAAGCTGTTATTATTGAGCCATATACTCCACACCCCCTCCCCCCCATCCCCATTGTAAAAAGCCAGTGATGCCTTTGAATTGCACCACATAAAAGCAATTCCTATTGTTAGTTGTTTTGAATCTCATCATTCAAGGAGTTTCAGTGAAATGAGATTAGGAAGGTCATTATATTATTCAAATAAAGTCTCATAAAGAATAGATAAAAATACAAGAAGGCACTGAGGTGTTTAAACTTCACCCTCATTATGCGTTCCAGCTTCATTTGCTCTGGCAAACAGATGTGACACAGCTGGGCGCCTGCCGGCCTTGTGCTGGTGGAGGCCATCGTGTGACGGCGCGGTTTGGTGCTCCTTTCAGACAGCCCGCCCTGGAAGATCTGTAACCTCCAGCATAACAAAGCGAGCATTGGCGTGTTTGTCTAGAAGGTGAAGATCACCCAGGGTAGGGTCCAGCGGTGCTGCCGGGAGGGGATGGGGGATGCTGAATGTGTGTGAAATTAGTTCAGTTTGCAGGTAGCGCAGTCTTTCTGTGTGTTTACCAGGCAGTGTTTCTGCTGTGTTAGCAGGTGCTATAGAGAGAATTTTTTAGACGATTTTTTTTGCCAATTGGTATTACTGTTTTGTGCATTGAGAGAAAAATCTGTTTGTTACAAACAGATTACAGGGATTATCAGCTTTGCATTATAAGGTTTTAACCATTTGTAGTATTTAAAAACACTAGGGACTAGAGTGCTGATTTTCCAGGTGAAATATCCCCTTGCGTGACTGTGAGTGTGTGCCTCAGTGCCCTTGGTGATGTTTTCACCTCACGTTCCCCGGCCAGGGAGATGAAAGTCTGTGGGCTGTTTTCACCGTGTATGAAGAATGCTTGCCTGTGAGCCGTAATGGCCGCCTCAGGCTTTGCTCGCTGGCAGTTTCACCCTGCGTCACGAGGCCTTACACGGGACCGGTAAGGTGTATGGGTTTCGAATCAGTCCTAGAGGATATTTTGCTCATTTATGAGCGAATGAGGGATCTTATTGAATGTCAAAAACTTTTGCTTTTCGAGCTCTCCGATTTCTTCACCACCAGATTATATACATCCCCAGGCATTCTGCCTTCCTTGACCTACCTCCGCCTTTCCTTGGCTCTCCTCCGCTCTCCGCGGCCCACCTTGACCTTTCCTCTACCTTCTCCTTCCATTTCCTGGAAACAAACTGTGCTTATCTAGAACACCATTGAATCACTTAGGAATATTTGCAACAATTATTAATACGATATAACACTGTTTGTTCATCACGTTAATGAAAGGTAATTCAGTGTCAGTTTGCCATCATTTTGATGTTATTTCTTTAAACTTTCATCACAATTCCAGATGGTTTAGCTGCAGATGCTCATTGGGTAATGCCAATTCACCCCTGAACCTCTGTTCCTAAACTTAATTCACTGACTTAATGCCAGAATGCAGGCACTGTCTTGACCAGTGGTGTAAAATTAATGTACTAAACCGTCCATCCCTTTGTGCATTGAGTTGTTCACTGCACAGGAAAAATTTTAAGGACTGAAACTGTCCTGCAAATTGGTAATGTGTGAATATGGGTTTTGATTGCCTTACGATGCATTTAATTTTGTTTGGCTTAAGATGCTTAGACAAGAAAAGTGATCAAAGATGATCTTTTGCTGTTTGTGATATGCTTTTGTTTGTGATGACCGTCTGAAGTCATCCCTGAATCCTGAGTTACTGCTGGAATATGGCTTTGGGACCCAGTGCATTTTCCTTGTTTTGTTTGTTTTTTTTTGTTCAGTTTCAGTGTCTTTTGGGGATTAAATGCTTAGTCCCTTCAAAACAGGGGGCAAAAGTCTAAGCTGTATGTGCTCTGGGGTAAGGGCTATCGTGCTTTTGAGCAGAACCCTAAAAGAAAAGACTAGTAACCTGTCTATGGCTCATTAATGACTCATTGGTTACCTTATAAATGAAAGCATGCATTCCCAGGTGAATCTGCATAGTGTAATGAGGGGATAATACACTGTCACATACCTTCTAAACAAATTCCTGATCAAAAACAGAATTTTCCACAGTCCTCTCATGTTTATGTAACAAACAAATCAGCGTTGATGACCATTTAAGCTTTTATAACTGTGATAGCTCATTTTCCTCTTTTTGTCAGGGTTGCTGTCCATCAGGTCTTTTGCAATGTCCTTGTTTGGCCAGCTGGTGTCACTGGCCATCCTGTTCCTGTCTTGTAGCCCTATTTGCCTACTGTGTTTCCCTACTTCCCAGGCTGCTGCATAGCTCTATGGGTTGAATGAGTAGTTCAGTGGCTGTACCCCTCCAGTCATGAGTTTCCTTTCTATGGTGTAATTTATATTAGTTTATTCCTTGTGTTTGGTGTGTTTATTTTTGACTTTGCTTTCTGTCCTTGTTTTTGGTCTACCGTGCCCTTGCCTGATTCAATCTGTCATGCCTGTACTTTCGTCCCTAGTCTTTTTCTAGTATTATAAACCTCAAAGTTTGGTAATGTTTCTTTGTTTCTATGCTTGTTAATTTTATTTCATTCCGCCTGTTTGTTGCCCTGCTGACGTTGTGGTTGGTTGATGTTTGTGATGGTCCCCTCCTGCCCTTCGTTAGTCCTCGTTATGTGTGTATTAAAGTGCCTGCCTTTGTTCATTTTCAGAGTCAGTCGCTGCAGTTCTTCCAGTGCTGTTAGTAGCTGTTCATCTTACTGCATGTTTGTTGCACGGCTCCCGTTTCATTCGCCGGCTCCCAGATTTGCTCCGTTTCCTAGTTCTGTTACTTTTTGATTTCTTAGACTGACTCTTTCTTAGACTTTATTTGCTCCTTTCGTAGAGTTTTCAGATTCCTTAATAAACCTCTTTTGCCTTAGTCAGCTCAGTGGGTCGTCACTTTTATTCTGCTTGTGCCATAATACTGATTTGTTCAACCACGGTCCATGTCATTACTGTTTTGTGGAAAAAGGTTCAGCTGCGTGACGCACTTAAAATCAACAAAGGCGTAACGCAGTATATCAACAGCAGTGTTTCCGGCAGATCTGAAATATACTGGTCTGCTACATGTAACAACAAATATGAGTGACCTTTTACACAATAATCTGATTTGTTGAATATTTCTGTTTACTTCACGCATTTTTTCCACAGATCTAACATCTCCCTTCATCTCCCCACATGGGACGACAAAGTGAAAAATAATAAGAAGAATTGCACCCTTTTATCTGTACGAAGGTGGCAGAGTACTTGATTTTTCTGGATTTTTCAAAGAAGAGCTCCAGCACCATTATGGGATTATGCACCATCCAGCACCTGTGCATTATGGGAACACCTCTGGTGCTGGTCCATTTATTGATATTCTGATAGACTTGCAGCTCAATCTTCTCTTTTCAGTCTTACTCAGGTCAGTTTAGACCTGAATAAACAAATGTAAAGCAGACACTTGACTTTAAATTAACTATACGGAAATTAAATCTGATATACATTTAGTGGCGAAAGAAAATTCACTTACCCTGTTCATGGTTGCAAAATCAAATTACAGACGCTCCTTGGGTTACGATGGTCCATGTTATGACATTTTGACTTTCTGATGAATTTAATAAATTACATGAGATATTCAATGCTGCATATTGTGCAATGGTCATGTTGCATGTGCTAAACGCAATCTTGAGCTTTGTAGCTACCAACACAACACAACTGGCACTTTCTTTCATAGATTTTGAAGCTACTATGAATGTCAGAGGACACTTAACGAATAAGAAGAGAAGGAGTTGCTTTACCTGGTCTGTGCTTGTAATGTTGTGTGCATTTTAAATTGCATTGCGAATGGTTAAAATATCTCCACAATCTGCATTTACAGAGAGATTGTTAATATCACACTACAGTGTCCACTATTAGTTGCAGTTACATGGCTCATACACACATCTAAAGCTGTTTTGTCAACCAAATCGATTTCGACACACCAATAAACTGGCCAACAGTAGGTGGCGCCTTGGATTTCTTCTTCTTTTTCCTTTTCGTATCCTGGTTCCAACGTGTAACTTTGGGTTATGCCAGTGAGAAAGACCCTGACTTACTTAAAGCTAAGGTCAGACAGCTACAGATGTTACCTGGGTTACAACAGGATTACATTCCACTAAACCTATCGTAAGGCAAAAATGAATTTTAAGATAGTACACCTAACCTAAGGAACATCGTAACCTAGGCTACTTCAAAAGCATGTTTGGAACATTTACATTGCCAATGTAGTAACATAGAAAACATGGAGGGACTGGTCTATAAAAGGATTTCATTATCGGTAAAATGGATCTTGTTTGGATTTTACGAGCTGGATGGCAACACAACAAACCTTCGTAATCCCCTCAAAAGAAAACACCAGAAATGGAATGCTGTTATTTTCTTATTTTAGGTTTTTATAGGGCTATATTTTTAAAATAGGGGAACTAGTTTAGTTGTACTGTTAAGTAACTTGCAAAACAGTCTTAAAACCAACTTGAAAAACTGTGATAAGATCAAGGATTGTGATCCTGCTTTAATAAATTGTGATATATTTTTGTGATATTACCCACCCTTTGGTGCTTGTACAATATCCACCATATCTTCTGCCATAATTCCAGAGAATGTCTCTGGCTACATCCCAAGATTGCTTTCTTGACGGTGCCTGCATGTATGAAGACATCACTTAAGTAAGAAGCTTTTATGCCATGTCATGCGTAGACGTCGCAAAAGGCGAATTTCTCTTCCACAAAGGATACTCTCCGCAAGACTTCCTGACATCCCCAGCAACAAGGATTTGAATGAAAATTGGCTCTTGATTACTCATTCCCTAAGGTATTGGGACAGCATTTCAACACCTGAAATTCAGAAAAACTTCCAGGTGAAGGAAAAGTTTTTTTGGGATGTAACCTCACTCTGGCTGTGCCTGAATTCAGCATCCAGGTTTAGCCTTTGTAAGCTGCGTTCTTTTAAGGTCGAACATAAAGTGTTTAATTAGATGGTCTGGCCTACAGATAACTTCTTATTTGCATCAGCAGCTGACCCCGCCCTTACCTGGCTCTGCTCCTATCACCTAGTCGGGACACACCCACTTTTCCTATAAACAATAAATCTTAGGATATGTTGGACTGCAAAGGATCCATTAAGTGTATTCTTTGTGGAGCGGGAAAAGAAGGATGCATTTCTAGACTGCATATGAAGGAATTTTCGAAAAGGAATAGCCTTGTCGCATCACCTTGACACATTCTGTCTTCGATTGCAGCCTTTGAAGGATGCAACCTCTGAATTCGGATACGGTCAGCCTCCGTTTCTCTGCAGAACACATGTGCAACTGTCAGTACCCTACTGACGATCGCAGAATGACCTGAACCAGAACGGGTACAGCAAGGGAAGATTGTCCACAAGTTAACCGGTCACGGATGGCATAGTACTCTCAGTTAAAAACATATAAATTGCCTAGAAGTTCTAAAAGGGTTCACCAAAAACAATCTACTTTGGTGGTCATTAATATACCTGGGCGCCCAAGTAAAGTCTACATGTGGAAGAGCTCTGCCAACAGTACAGTTCAAAGCAGCAGTGGAATTAGGAGCGTTTTATGATTTTCTGCAGGTGTGATATCTCCTTGTTTCCTAGCTTTGGGAAGTTACCAGGAAATGCTTCTGTCGAGACACTTATCTGTTTGCAAGCAGCAATACTGCACTCAGAAGGGAGATCAGCTGGTCATTGTTTAACTCATTTTTTGCATGTCGCTGACTGATTTAGGTAAATGCTGTTTCTTCATCACAATCCTTTATGCTCTCTTTGTCATTCCGAAGCTGTCCATCCCCAAATACTAACACTCTACAAATGGCTTTAGTGAAAGTATCATGCTCTCCGAGTATAATTTAGCAGCTAATTATGCTTTTTTTTCCCTTCTCACTTGTACAGCCAGTTAATGATTACACTAGAACTCCAATTAGTGCGTGTTATCTGTGATTCATTGTGCAGGAGCCGATGTTCATTTTTGGTCTACACCCCGGTTATGCTAAGAGCCATACACCTGTGCTTTTCAGATTCAATTTGATTTGTATTGCCCATTGTGACATCAAGATCAGTTATTCTGTCTGCCCAGTGAGATTGAACACATCAGATTCTGATTGTTCCAGGGCCTGTTCTCTTTAGGACTCCCCATTGTCAAATGTATACAAATTATGTAGCATAATTTGATTGCACACACTGGCTATACTTAGGGTCACCAAATAATCCATGTCAGGGAGGACACTCTGAGCTAGGACAGGAATTGCAAATTACTATTTCAATTAAATGGACCTAGATTTCACTTGAGCACTGAGTTCTTGATGTGTGCTGATTGGTCAGTCTCCTATAATCATGCATGTGTCATTAATGCTAATATAAAACAGCTGGATGAGTCTTTCAGTCAAGGAAACAAACCACAAGAAGATCTGAACTATTTAGCCCAGCACAGGAGCCTTTTAATTTGAAAGTAGTTTGTAAAACCCGAAGTGGCTCAAAGTGTCCTCCCTGACATGGATTATCTGGTCACCCTACCTATGCTAACCCTGAGGTGAACACTTACTGCTGTTATCACGTCACTAATATTTTGTAAATGTTTACTTTCATTTTTTTCAGGGCCACTTGGGGTTTTTTAGTTCTTATTGTGAAATAAACAGAATATATGAAAAATAAAATGTATCAGTTATTCAAAGATCAAATGAGAATACTTTGGGTGTATTGAATAAAAACACTAAGGACTCAAGTGTTTGGTGGTAAAACCAGACTTCAAAGTTGTACTTGTGTCTTAGTTGAATTGTTCAGTCTGGTTTTTCTTCTGTTCTTCCAGTTGTTGCTTTTGCTATAACCTAATGTACCTTTGGTACTTTTTTTTATTTATTCACCGGTGCTTATATACAAAGCCACATACAATTGATGGTAACGCAGATAATCCCAGTCAGAGCAACTGAGGTTATGGGGCTTGCCTATGGACCCAATAGTAAAAACACTCTGCTTTTCAGACTTCAGGACTTGAATTAATGACCTTTTGGTCAGAAGCACAACACACCATTATACCTGCTATAGTATAGTATATAGTACACACACACACACACACACACACACACACACACACACACACACACACACACACATATTCACACATACTTGTCAATATGGTGGAAGGGAGACACACAGAGGATGAGGGTCCAAATGCAAAAGCAGAATTTTTGTGGAAACACTTCATATTAAAAGTGAATAAAAATGCAGTCATCTGTCAGTATTGCAAAGCAGAACTTAAGTTTCACCACAGCATGACTGCAATGCAAAAAAACATCTTAAGAGAAGACTTTCAAATTTGATGGATTTGGCCAACAATGTGAGCTTGGCCATAGATATGTGACATTTGTCTTCTTGGAGTAGCATAGCCTGCCTTTGTCATCACTTTGACCAAAATTATTTTGCTTGATTTACTTTTTACGATCGCTGCAATGTGAAAATAATCATGGCTAAAAAAGGTTGGCACTCAGAACATAAACTGTAATAACCTTAGCGTTGCCTCACAGATGCAACAGAGAACTGAAATTATTTCAGGAAAGAGAAAAAAGGTGAGAGTTAAAAGCATTAAGTGGGAGTTTTGGTGTGATGCTGTGTGATAACGTCGAGGTAAAACGGAAGCTTTAAAATGCAAATCGGGTGGTAGCGCTGTAACCGAATGGCTGTATTAGTGCTTCAGTGAAAACCGTAATTGGGTTTCTGACGGAGTCGATTTCCCGGCTGCTCTCCAAAGCCAGAGAAATCCAGACACTGAAGGGGACTATTACAACATATCCTGCTTAAAAAAATGCACGGATTCTTCGAGACTTTCAGCGTCAAGTGAGAAAGTTTATGTCACTGCTCGTTTTCTGGGTACGTCGCCAACTTTGCAATCATAATTAAGTTTCTGTGTATAGACAAGCCAATCCCACCCTCCATCAAAACGTCAAGTGTATGTGTTCCCCAATAGCAACCATAATTTAGCAGCTCATTGCAACTGCAATGTTACTTTTAATGACCACTGATTATAAATGCTTTTCAAATGTCGCTCCCTTATGTTCTGGGGGCTTTGCCATGACATACCTCAGCCCTGCTTAAATGCATAACTGTACAAAGGGGGAGAGAGGCAAAGACAGACGAGTAACGTAAAGAGCACATATCAAAGCAAGAGAGAAAGAAAAATAATTTAAAATAAATAAATATATATTTTTTTCTTTTCTTTTTTTCCCCTCTTCTTTCTCTCCTCACTCGCCTCCTTTTTTAATCTCTCTCCTTACCCCTTTTCTCCACTATCACTCCCTTCCGGACAGCTTGGCAACTGGAATATTTTACATGTGTTAAAAAAACAAAATACAATAAATATATGAATAAAGAGAAATCGACCAACATGAAGGGCCTATACAGTTTATAGAGCCCCTCATGGCAAAGTAAATATGTCTGACACTCAGACCACTGCATTCAGACCATTACTCTGCTTGCTAAAACTGCCGGACAGGACACAATAATTTTTTATTTTTTTTTAAATGCATAAGTGTATCTAGTTATAAATTCTGGCTATTAATTATATAGAAAATGAAACAAAACCTTATGCACAGCAACTCCTTCGAAAACTGTTGAGACAAACATTAGCAATTCACTGAAGCTGCGCCATGTCTCTGGTAGTGTGATGTAAACCATACAAGTCATTTGGCTATTTTACACTCTCCAATGGTGTTATATGAAGGTTTGCTTATCATCATGTTTCTTTAATTATACATATTGTATAATTTAATAAATAAATTAAATTTAATTAAATAAATACATTAATGCATGTTAAATGTTAATGTGCTGCATTAGTTATTATTAGTTGTTACACAGCTTCATGGATAGATGTTTTCCAGAGTATTTAGGCAAATCTAAGAGCCATCAAAGCTGTTAAAGTAGCGGCTGATCATTTTCAGTTTGGGGAGATTTGCCCAACGTACAGTGCATTGTCACATTACATCATCATTTGTTGGCCATTGAAACTGGCTGAATCCTTCTACAGTCAAAGCAAATGTTGTACTTTTAACATGGATTTTGTTACACGAGAAACAGATGGGTTTTTTCTTGGAAACTTGGTAATCTCTCATTGTTGTTCCCTCCCAGTTTCCATCATGCCTGTACCTGGTATTTGATGCTCTTGATTGCTTTGTTGTTTGGTTCAGCCATGGAGCTAGAAGGAAGCAAAAATGTGGAGTGTCTGGGGGGCCCTATGGACTAAACAACTGGGATTATTTTATATCTCTTCCACGGCTGGTGGGGACATAAATGGAGAAAGGCAGAGGGACAGTAACACAGATGCTAATGAATGAACCTCAGATCGATATTAGGACTGAGGTTTTTATCTTTGAACACTTCTACAGATTGTTGCTTCTCGATGTCACAGAAAAACACATCCATCCATCCATCCATCCATCCATCCATCCATCCATCCATCCATCCATCCATCCATCCATCCATCCATCCATC